>PVHX01004680.1:9054-77442 GCA_004024805.1 Geosciurus inauris
AGAGAGAATAAAATTATGGCATTTGCAGGTAAATGGATGGAGTTGGAGAATATCATGCTAAGTGAAGTAAGCCAATCTCAGAAAACCAAATGCCGAATGTACTCATTGATAAGTGGATGCTGATCCATAATGTGGGAAAGGTCATGGGAACAATGGTGGATCTCCGTTCACAGGGGTGTAAGGGGGGAGGGGGCATGGGAACAGCAAGGGTGATGGAATATGATGGTCATAATAACCCTAACTTTATGTATGGCTGCATATATGATGTGATTCTATACAACTTACAACCAGAGAATTGATATGTTATCCTCTATCTATGTACAATGAGTCAATTTACACTGTCAACATGTAAGCCTAAATAAAACAAGAATAAAAATTAAAAAAATAAATAAATAAATAAATCACCTGACTCTACTCACAAGGGAAAACAAGACAAACCTAAGTTTAGGGATATTCTGTAAAATAATCCAACAAGACTTTTCAAAAATAACAAGATGGGGGAAAATTTTTTAAAAGACCAAGGAGAAGTTCCAGAGTAAAAGACATGGGAGAGACGTTAGCAACCAAAGCCAATGCATGACTCAGCATCAACCAGAGTGGTTAGACCAGAGAAAATGAACTGTGGAGAAAATAGCTATCACCGGGACAACAGACAAAATTTAAATATGATCATGGGATTACATACTGATATTGTATCAGTGTTATATTTCCTGATCTTGATAACTCAATCATGGTTTTGTATCCTTGTGCTTGGAAAATACATATTGAAGTATTTAGTATTAGTATTATTTCCCCCAACTGAACCCTCAGATAATTCATTAAAAATGTTTTAAGTTCACTCCAGTTATGGGTAGATAGGTGTACTTATTGTCTACCACATTCTTTTTGCAAGTCATTCAGTTCCCATACTTTCTGTGTCCTTGTTCATTTACTAGATCACTGAGGATAAATGGATGCTCCTGATAGAGGACCATTGGGAGAATGTGGTTGTAACACATGAAGCAGCATTCTTTTTTCCCTTCATAGGAGAAAAAGGAATGACAATCAGATTAAGTGATATAGGAATTAAAAAGAGTTTTAAATTAAGTGGTGGAATGATATTTTGGGGATAATGGGCCACAGTGGCCCATAGGATGACCTTGAAATAGCCTTGTTCGATTGTAAAACACAGGAAACCTCAGAGTTAATGGCTCCATGTTTTAATAATTTTAATCTTTACTTTCCTAAAGCTTTCTGGTCACATCTCACTCACCACTAGGCAACAAGGCTATAGGAATTTTAATTGTCTTTGCAGAAAATTTGAAAGAATCAACAAAAAGCTCCTGGAACTAATAAACAATTACGGTGAAGTTTCAGGATGCCAGGCAATAGACGAAAGTTGGTTGCTCTCCTATATATCAGAAACTGGAATTTGAAATTAAAAACAATACCATTTACATTAACATCCCAAAAATAAAATATTTAGGCATAAATCTAACAATATATTTATATATACACACACACATATATATATAATTTGTATGAGGAAAACTACAAAATCTGATGAACAAAATCAAACAAATAAATAAATGGTGAGCTATTCCATGTTCTTGGATGATGTGAAGACAGACCGTCAAGATGTTAGTTCCAAACTTGATCTGTAGATTTAAGACAATCTCAATTAAAAGCCGAGAAATTATTTTGTGGATAGCAACAAACATTCTGAAGTTCATTTGCAAAAAACACTACAGCCATTTTGGAAGATAAGTTGGCAGTTTCTTACAAAACTAAATATATTAAAACATTTTTAAAAATAAATAAATACACTCTTACCATACAATCTAATAATCATGCATTTTGGAATTTACCCAAAGAAATTTAAAACAGGCCTATATAAAAACCATAGCATTGCTATGGTGCATCACATTAATTGGTCTTCCTATGTTAATCCAATCTTACGTTCCTGAGGTAAACCCCACGTGATCATGTGTTGGAAGCAGTGTATGAACTATGGACTTTGTTTGAGCCATTAAGGGAGGGAAGCTGCTTTTCTGGGAACTCCTGAGTGAAAGCCCAGATCACATTGGCAACCTGCCTTAGCTCACTGCCCTAAGATCAAACACAGGCGCCCAGAGATGGCCGTAACCTGCCAAGCACCAAACAACCTGTTTTCCTAAAGAAGCTCCTTACTGATTGATTCTATCCACCCATCCAGACTCCACTTCAATTAATTTCCTGAGTTTTTTTTTTAGTCTCTGTTTCTTAATATCACTTTCATAGCTTTTATGTCACAGCCAGCCCACACCTCCAACAGTTACCCACTCACTTCCCATGCAGGATGTGGGCAGAAAGTCATGATATATTTCATTCGCTTTCCAGTATTTGGTCCAGAATTTTTTGTCTATGTTCATAAAAAAAAATGGCTCTGGTATTCTGTTAAAAAAAAAAAAAGATTAAAGAAAAAAGAAAAAGAAATGGCTCTGTAGTTTGCTTTCCATCTGATGTCTTGGGCCAGTTTTGGAAGCGGGGTAATACTGGCCTCATAGAAAAGTTAGGAATCACTCTGTTGTGTGTAAAATTGGCTTTTTAAATGTTGCAATTAATTTATCAGGAATCTAGGCTTTTCTTTGTGGGTAGCTTTTAAATTACTAATTCAATTTCTTCACTTATTGCAGGTCTATTCATATTTTCTATTTCTTGTTGAGTCAGATTTAGGGTTTTGTGCCTTCCTTGGAATTTGTTCACATATAGTTGCTCACAGTGTTCCTTTAATCTTTTTTTAAGAGTAGTAAGTAGTAATGTCCCTCCTCTCATGTTTTATAATATAAATATTTTTTCTATTTTTCTTCTATTCTCAATTTCATCTACCCCTACTTGGGTCTTTGTTTCCTTTGGGTTTAATTTGCTCCCCACTCCCCCAGTGCTTAAAGACAAAGGTTGGGGCATTAGTTTGAGATCTGTACTCTTCTTAGAAATGTTGGTGTTTTCAGCTATAAATTTCCTTCTAGGGACTGCTTTACCTGCATACTTTAATTTTGGTATTTGATGTCTATTTTCATTCATCTCAGAGTATTTTCAATTTCATGGGTGATTTCTTCTTTGGCCCACTGGTTATTTAAAAGTGTTATTTAATTCCCACATACTTATAACTTCCCCAAATTTAATTTCATCATTCATTTCTATTTTCAATTCACTGTAATTGTAAAACATAGTTGGTACAATTCCAATCCTTTTACATTCATTGTGGGTTATTTTGTGGCTTGTGGATTCTGGACAGTTAATTCCTCAACAAGAAAGAAACAATTGGAAACAAACCTTGAAAGAAACATTTCAAACATTGCTTTTCATGATTTTCTTGTTCCTTTATATTTTTGATTCCTGAAGAATAGTTCTCAACAATGTAAACCTTCATTTCAAAACTCAATTTCAAAAATTTCTGAAATGGCCAGAATAATTCAAGTCAAATTAGAAAGATTATATTAGCATAGGAAAAAATAAGCCAGAATCCAATACCCAGGGATCCAAATAGCAGGCAGAAGTTTCAAATGTATGTAATTATCCTGGATTCAACACTTTGAACCACATTTGGATAACTAAATTTTAAAATTCCAAAATTTCTCATTTTTTGACCAGAGGCACTATTACATATTCTCTTCTTCACTTATAGACCAACTATAGTTATTGTATAAAGTATAAACCATCAATCTTTTAAGTAAAGGTTTTACACAAAGTACTTAGTTCATAAATACTAAATGAAAAAGAAAGTGTTTGCATAGAATTCTGTTCTTTCCATCCAATCTTTCTATGGACTTGAAGCTGCTTACAAGCAACTAAAGTCCACTTTTAAAGTATTTTAAAAGGAAATGATAATATAATTGATATATTATATCACCTCCCTCTCTCTAATTCTAATTTATAACAGGGATTAAACTTTTTCTTAAAAGGTCACACAGAACATATTTCTGGACCTTATGGTTTCTATCACAATTATTTAACTCTGCATGAAAGCAGCCATAGACTAAACATAAACAAATAGACCAGGCTGTGTTCCAATAATACTTTATCCATAAAAATAAGCAGCAGGCTATATCTGACCTGTGGGCCATAGTTTACTGACCATTGTTGTAAGATTACCGGAAGAAAAGGAATCCCTGCATGCACATTTAAATCAACTAACCAAAATAGGAAAAACATTTTTACATTTACTAATGAAGTAATTCAGGAATAAAAAACATAATTTAAGGGAATAAGAACATTTTCATAGCTAAGGCAGCAGGACTCAATTTGACATTTTACCTCCTTTATTTCTAAAACCATGGAGGAAATGGAAAAACGTTCTATATTCGATTTGACATTAATTTTTAAAATACTTGATGTGAATGTACACAAAGCAGTGGTTATCATTGGATTATTGAAGTTTCACTATGATGATTCATTGTTTAAAAAGCAAGCACCATAACATTAGAAATCAAAATCAAGACCTGAAAGCATATCAAGAGCAGTTTCTCCATTTAATGGCACCATGACTAACAAAAGGGTCAAATGTGTTGGTTTCAATGGCAAAATGGTTAGTATTTCTAATCAATGATTTTACAACTTTTTAGCCAATGATGATTATATACATCGTTAGTCAATTTAAGATGATATCATAAATCCATTTATGTAGCAGTATTTTAAGATAAAAGGAACAATAATGCCTATGACTCTTGCTTTTTAGCTAAGTAAAACATTAATTCCTTTCCCTTTTGTGCCACATACCTTTAGTAACAAAACAATTTAAGGCTCTCAAGTTGCCATCCGGCAATTCCATTTCTAAATATTATTCAAATGAAGTTAGTGAAAAAATGTTCAAAGTTGGGTGTTCAAGGATGTGTATGACAGCCTTGTTTAGAAAGGAAAATAAAAGTAACAACTAGACAGTAACAGAAGACTAGGGTAGCCGCAAACATTTCAAAATATATTAAGAACACAAAAGTCACCACCATGTATATCACTTTCATCTTAAAATTAATAATATTCCATTCATTCCATTATTAATAACTATATCATCAATAATTATTATTCCTGGGATGGTATCCATAAAAATAGTGACAATTATCATCTTTGGATCATTGAAGACAGTTGATCTTCATTTTCTTCTTTAAACTGTTACTTGTGCAAAAAGTACTTATTACTTCTATAATCCAAAATAAACCTATAAAATCCCACAGTTTTCAAGACACTATATTTAGAGCAGTTTTCGGTTCATAGCAAGATTGAAAGGGTACAGTATTTAGCTCCACATTTGCACAACTTCACATCTTGTACTGTAACAGCACATATGTTAAAACATAAATTTAAATTATCATACAAAATCCATAATTTGCATTAGGGTTCACTCTTGGTGGTGTATACTCTACTGGTTTTGCACAAATGTATAAAGACGTGTATTTACAACTATAGTTTCATACAAGTATTTTCACTACCCCATTAATCCTCTGTGCTCTGCCTATCTATTCATTCTTCCCTATGCCCTTACCTCTAGCAACCACTATCTCTACTGTCTCCATACTTTTGTCTTTTCCAGAATGGCATATAGTTGGTTTCTGGCACTGAGTATTATGCGTCTAAGTTTCTTCTCTATCTTCATGGCTCAGGAGCACATTTCTTTTTTGAGCACTAAATAATGTCCCATTGTGTTGCTGTAGCACTGTCTATCATTTACCTACTGAAGGTCAGCTTGGTTATTTTCAAGTTTGAGCAATTAATAAAGTTGCCATAAACATCTATGTGATTTTTTTTTTTTGGGGGGGGTACCAGGGATTGAACTCAGGGTAGTGAACCACTGAGCCACATTCCCAGCCCTATTTTTGGGTACAGACAGGGTCTCACTGAGTTGCTTAGCGCCTCACTGTTGCTGAGGCTGGCTTTGAACTCGTGATTCTCCTGTCTCAGCCTCCCAAAGTGCTAGGATTACAAGCGTGAGCCACCGCGCCTGGCTCTATGTGCTGATTTTGTATGGACATTCAGGTAAACATCTATAAGCACACTCACTCATGTGTTAAGGACATGCTAGCTTTGCATATTTTTTTGTAACCAAATATTCTCAAATTCTACTTCCTATAACTTCCCTGGAGACCAACCTGTGGATAACAACTATAAACACTCAAAAAAAAAATTCTCTTAAGGCTCTGAAGAGTCCACAAACCAGACAATTCTAGAGAGCCAACATGGAAGGGGCTGGCATAGGGTGTTTCCTGGCTTTAGGGTTTTCTACTAAGAATAAGAAACACAGGCAAAGCATGGAACAGGACAGCAGTCACTCCCATGGAGAACCACCACCCTTCAGGCCTGAGGAAGGCAGAGCCAAGGACAAAGTGGGAGGAAAATTCTGGAAAGAAAAGAGGCTGAGAAGAGTTTGTGTGTGGAAACTGTCCAAGTCTCTGGCTGACTTCTGAACCATCTATATTCAGATGGCAAACAGCACAGCTAAGAAAAAAGACCTGACTAGAGATCAGAGCTGCCATCCAAAGGATCCAAAGGCATGAGTTTATAGTCCTAGTTTAACCATATTAATTGTCTGCTAAAGAAAAGTAACTTGGCCAGGCAGTGGCCACATCTGTAATTCCAGGGACTCTGGAGATTGAGGCAGGAGGTTGCAAGTTCCAGAACAGCCTCAGCAAGTTAGCGAGGCCCTCAGCAACTTAGAAAGAACGAACCTGTCTCAAAACAAAAAAAATAAAAAGTTCTGAGGATGCTGCTTAGTGGCTATGCACCCCTGGGTTCTATCCCCAGCACCAAAAAGAAAAAAGAAAAGTAACTGCTTGGAGGAATACAGTCCAGAGTCCCCACAATGTAACATTCTCAATGTCTAGGATACAATCCCAAAATAATGTTTCCAAAGGAAACAGTGGGGCTGGGGAGAGGCAAAGTCAATCAACAAAGATGAAACCCAAGATGACCCTGGTGAGTAAATATCAGACATGAACTTTAATGCAGTGATCATAGTTGTACTCTGGTTTTTGAAAATGTGAATAAAAGACTAGAAAGAGCAAAATATATACATATGTAAATATATATGAAAAATAGATAAATTATATATGTAAATATATATGACTAAATGTAAGTTTTAAAACTAAAAAATGAAAATATCTGAAATTTTTGTTAAATAATTGAGAACTGTAGAATAACAAATGATCTAACAGGTTTAACTGGAGTTCCATAAAGAGAGGAGGGAAGAGAATGGCACAGAAAAGAATATTTGAGTAAAAAATGGATGCCCCCCAAAACAAATTTTTAAAAATCTGGTAAAATGCATAACAACAACAACAACAACAAACAAAAAAACAGCAGCAATTAAAAAAAAAAAAAAAAAAACCTAAACAAAATTCAAATAGAACAAGTAAAAAGAAAAGTACAATTCAGCCCATCATATGGTCAAAGTGCTGAAATTCAATACTAGAGGAAATCATGAAAGCAAACGGAAAAATTATACACTGCATTCAGGGAAACAATCCAAATGGCTACTGATACCACAGTGGAAACCCTCAATGCTAGAAAGTGGACTCTTGCAGTGCTGAAATAAAACACAATTTTAACAAAAACACTGTTTACATTGATATTCCAAAAAGATTTTGTACTTCAAGATTGTTCTGAAATCAAAAGTACTGTAATAGAATTACATATCTAACCACAAATAAGCAAAATTGGTTTTAAAGTGCTCTTTTCAGGGAAATACCCAAACAAAAATGGTGACCTTACTATTTTTTCACTGTCCTTCACATTTTCTAATGAAGGCTCTATCAATGCTACTTAAATGTGAAAGAGACATGATTTTGAAAGGTACAGCAACTCTTAAAACTCTCTATTCTATATTTGTTTGAAAGGCTTGGTAATCTACAAGCTTTGTAAAATGACTTCCCACTTTAAAAACTGTTATTACAGGAAATCAGCTTGGAACCTGCCTGAAAGAAAAGCATGAGGGAATAGTTTTCACTATAGGAAAAGAAAAGCATGAGGGAATAGTTTTCACTATAGGATGTGTCACTATAGGATGTCCATAGCCATGTATGTTAACCTTGGTCAAAAGGAGAACTGTCATTTCTATATGCTTATGACATTTTTATCAGAAAATCAAGTCTTCTGATGACAAATTTCCTTCCAAGTACCTGACAGCAGTCATTCAGGGTATCTTGGTTGTTTTGCCTTGGAGCCCCCAGACTCTTCAGTCAGCAATTTCTACTTAGTAGAGTTAGCTGAGAATGTGGCGTATAGCTCGTCAACGCCTTGACAGATAAACTATTTTCCTACACAAGTGGTAAAAATTAATGGAGTACTTCAAAAGAACAAACCATGCAGCTTTTATTTACCATTTAATGTCTTCTTGGCATAGGAGAGATTTTCCTTTCAAATATGTCTTACCGCATGCTTTGCTAGTCAAGTACATATTGTGGAGGATTCTGTGAAGATGTCGCATATAAAATACAAAAATCTGTCACATATACATCCATTTAACAACAGTTTATACATTACAGTGAGTGCCAATATCAAAATAATTCCCTGGACTTAACAAGCAGCATGAATATATTGTGGCAGTAGCACAAAGACATATCCCACAAAGGGCCCATGTTCACGCAATCCAACTGCTACTAGAGCAGAAAACTGAGGCCGTATTTTTCTTTTTCTTTTTCATAATACATAAGTGAAAGACAGAAGGGCAAAGTAACAAGAATTTGGTGGAAGTCTTGTGCAGGGAGACTGTTCAGGCAGACCCTCTGAGAACTTGTAAATTGAACACAAACATTCAAATTGCTCTTTATCACCAAAACCCCAACTGTATAACACTTTCATGGTTATCTCCAGTTGACACAGTTCAGATATCTCCCTCTCACACATCAATAAATTTGTGAAGATATAACTAATGCACTAATGCCAGGAATAAAGAATTCAGTAAGAGAGCCTACAAACTGGCTGGTTGGATGACAAGGAGACCTGAATTTATAGGGAGAAAATAATCATAATCCATTCTAGATAGCTTTAGAAAATAAAGACTGATGAAAGAGGTGTGCATGGGAATGTTAGCCATTTGTTCATCAGCACCAACATTCCACACTTAAAGACTCTCAGTTATTGATCCATTTAAATAAATGTGTGTACACCAAACATAAACTGCACTACAAGAAAATAATTTATCATGAGTAGTTGTGTAAATGGCTTGGCTGGTCAAGATGAAGGCATTAAATATGTAAATTAGAAATGTGCTTAGGAAGCTAAAATAAATGTAATTCAATAGCACTAAGGTTTGGCAGGCAGAGTGGAGGTGGGGAGTGAGGTTAGCACCATTCTCAGCACCAAGGGAAATTCCCAATGTTAAGTAACAAAAAAGCTTTAGAAGCACAAAATTTGATGAGGTTTCACCACCTGCTACCAACCAACCGCACAGATCTTGCCCATATACTATCACTTTCAGAACATTCCCAACCTGCACTAACCTCTTGACAAGAAATCATATCCTCCATACTGTAAATGAAAGTCGGAGAGCAAAATGCGGATCTGGAAAATACCAAGTCCTGAGAGGCCACAGCTTTCTGAAGAACATCCAAGCAAGTCATTCTCAAATGGAAGTCCAAAAGAGGTGCCATAAAATTCACAACTACATTTCAGTATCAGCAAAGAGGGTTTGGTAAAAAAAATACTGAGAATTTTTATTTATAAATCTTTTTCCTAATCAGAAGCAATCCCAAACACAACACATACAGACAAATTTTAGGTACTATCCATGGCAGTGTTTTCCAAACTATGAGTAGTATCCCAGTTGAGTCAGGAAATGAATTTAGTGGGTCTGAAGAACATTTACAACAGAAAAAGAGAAAGAAATCAAAGTGTGTCACACATAGTGACTATATATTATTTCACAAAAGATTTAATTCAGTTAAAGATTTTATATTCAGACACAGATACGTTCTCTCTCCCTCTTTCTCTCTCTCACTGTTCAGGATCATGAAGTAAAAAAGTTATTTTTATTATGAGTCACAGCCAAAACAGTTTGAAATGTACATTGGTCAATGGAGACAACCAATACTAATAAATATGAAGTTTCCACCAAAAATAATAAACATGGAGATTCCTGGTGTTAATGCAGTGAGGGAATAGCACTGCATGTAAATCGATCTTGTGCTGTGTAATCCAAGGCAAGTTAAAGAGTTCTCAGCTTACCATAAACACTTAGGTTAAAATTACCCTACACTCTTAGGCAGAGGCGTGAGCAGCAGAAGGAAGGAAAGAAACTCTGGCTGCAGTTATCCACTTGAAGTGAGATGTTATTTTAAGAAAAGGCATTAAAAAGGAGTAATTCCATAATGGTTAATTAATAGGCTCTCCTTCTACCCTACAAGGATAAATGTGAGTAAAAGTTTTTAAGTTTTCATTACAATCTTGAGATTATAAACGGTCTAAACCACAGCAGTCTGTGATTTTTTGTTTTTGGGTTTTGCAAAATATGCAACCACAGATACAGACAGAGGAATAATCTACTTTAATCTGCCTGTAAAAGGACTTCAATTAGAATCACATGGAAAAAAAAAAAGGAAAAAAAAAAGAATCACATGGAGCCCAAACTTGAGCTCTCAACCTGTAAAGATGCTAAACAAAATCACTTTCTAAAAATTAACCACTGAACACATGAAATGTTGAACTTTTGACTTTGAAGAACCCAAGGGTAAGAGTCAATATGGCTCCAGTACAAGGACAGTTGTCTGCCAGTTTCAATGAACTTCATCTTTGGAGTTTCTGGGGTAGGCCAGGGTTAGCAATGATTTGGCATCAGGTTGTAAAAGAAAGTGTATTGGGCAGGATGTTTAACACCTGATCTGGCCTTGGCACAGGGCTCAGAAAGGAAGCTATGTCACCTCCAAGCCTATTTTCCTCAGGTGTTAAAGAAGAGGTTGAACCAAGTGATTTATAGAGACCCATCCTGAAATAACTTTAGCTTGGATGCAGTTCTAGGATATTTACCCAGTTTGCTTTGCAACTCTCTACAATTCCTTTTATAATAGCTTTAATGCTTTTAACAACTATCTCTGCCAGTCTCATTTACAACCACTCGCAAACACCCAAGGTTCCATTAAGCTCAGCCCACATATGTTTAAAGAAAAAAAATCAAGTTAAAATAAAATTAATAAGGAACAAAATTTAAGGCTTTTTTTTTTTTTATTTCAGCCAAGGAATGATGCATGCTACAGATTAATCTTTACTCTTCCCCACTTGGTTTTTTAAAGAATACCACCATTTCAACCCCCAATGAACATGGCACTTGTTTCTTCCCCTTCTCATTTATTCCAGATTTTCAAGTGTTTTCTTCAGTAATGATGCCTTTTCCTGCAGTTCAGGTCTGCTGTCTGTCTCCATAGTAGCTAAAGACTCAATCAGAAGCACTCTGCATTCGGATGTCAAACTTTCCCACTGTTTAGATTCTGGATGGAAAAACAATAAAAGAGAAAGAAACTAAAAAACTCTTACAGAACAACCAAGAAAAAAAATTGAAACTACTTTTCTTCCACATATCCTATCCCCAAAATAACCACAAAGCAACCCTTTGATAACAGATCTGTATATAATAATCACAGGTTCAACAGATAGCTCAAAACCCAAGTGTTGACAGTAGCGTGACAACAGCACATCAGAGTGTCTCGCCCCCCTTTCCCAGTATCACTGAAACCAAGTGAAAGAAACTGCACTGCAGCAAAATGGGAAGAAGTACCGAGGAAGGCACAGTGTCGAGATACACTCAGTAAAAAAAATATATATATATATCCTGGGAAAAAATCCCTAATTGCAAAGCCAGCTTAAGAAGACACTTTATGACTCTCTTCTTTTAAAGAAAGCATTACAGGGGCTGGGGCTATGGCTCAGTGGTACAGTGCTCGCCTAGCACGCGTGAGGCACTGGGTTCGATCCTCAGCACCACACAAAAAATTAAAGTTACTCTGTCCACCTACAACTAAAAAATAAGTCTTTAAAAACAATTTTTAAAAAAGAGAAAGCATTACAGAACTATACACATTCTGAAATTGTAGAAAATAAGAAAGTATACCAAATCTTTAAATTCTATTTATAAGGTTCTACCACTTTCTAGCAGTGCGGCATCAAGTAAGTTATTAATAATCATTTAGCCTCACTTTCCTCATCTAGAATACATTAGGACCTCTCTGGCAAACTGAGAATTTAGTAATCTAAATGCCTAGCTCTTTTATTTCAACATGGAAAAAAGGGACTATGTATTGTTTACCATTAACTGCTAAGCAAAGAGAGAAAAAAGAAATAGCAAATCCACAAGGCTATGGAGAAAACTGTTCCATCTTCTGCATTCTCAACCATGGGGTGAAAAAATAAAAAGTAGAGTAAAAACAAAATAGGTCTCCTTTTGAAATCAGCAACAAAAGCACCAGTGGAGAATGTGCTGGCTGTGTTTTTTTCTACCACTGATACAACAAGCCATTAGAAGAAACTAGCTTCTGGATAAGGTTTTTAAAAAAGAAAGAAAATGGGGAAAAAAAGAAATATGACTGGAAAAAAAAAATGCTACTATCAAATCTGATGACTCAAGTGGATAACTGTTAAAATATTTTCAATCTTCTTTCCAGTGGTATCATTCTGTTTATTTACACATGTACAGTGAAGTCTACTATGCCACTATCAAACACTTCTGTAATTAACCAAGATTAAATCAGAATTAATGACGGAAACAGAAACTTTATTACTCTGAGACAAATACAATTTAATAATACATGAGACATATAAATAAGTATCAAATCTTTAAATTTAATAATTTTAGCTTTGTATATTCTACTTGACATGCACATATATTAATTTGTATTTTAGAGTACAAGCAAAAACAAAACAGAACATTTCTAAATTATATGCCATAAAGGATCCTGGTTTGCTGATCCTCCAATCAGAACTATCAAGAACTCACCTTCAAGTTTTTTAAGCAGTAATTCTATCACAGATAAAGCTTCTGTTCTCACAGATGAGTAGGTCTTATTTTCTAAGAAGAAAATCATACAATTCATATGTATGCCTTAAAGACAGAACTTTTCAAGATTAAAGTCATTAAAAGATGTTCAGAAATTATAACGCCATGGAAAGCTACATTATTTTGTTGTTGTTTGCTTTTGTTTTTTCTAAGTGAGCTTCCCCTTGCTAATTACTATCAAATACTTGAAATGTGCTAAATGTCCACATTCCTTACTTTGGGGAACGGAGGGGACTATCAGCCAAATATACCAATCACCACAACATGGTAATAAAGAAGTGGGAGATGAAAAGACACTATCTCAAACATAGCATCTTCTTATCATAGCTAAGGATTTGCATGATCCTCCTCATTTTACCAAAGAATGTTATACAACCCAGTGTTTAGGCCAACTCAGGGACACCTGAAACCCTACAAAGGCAAATTTGTTAGCTGTCAGTTCATTAACCATAAAAGCATGCTAATTCCAAGAAGTACAACTCAAATATGCTTTGTTGGCATCTACTCTTAGATGTGGCATCTACTTTACAGTGAAATTATCTACCAAAAAATTAATATAAAACCAAGCCCAAGATAGGGAAGGAAGTACTACAAAAAATGATGCTAACTTGCCAAAAGAACATAAGAGGTCAGCCTGAAGGGGCTTCCACTAGAGAAATGGGACAATTTGAGTAATAAATTAAGAAAATAATTAACTATAACTCATTGGGAGGTGGGGGGATTGGAAGAAATCTATAAATCAATACCAGTCAATAAATAGATAGGGAGAAGCAAAGAATTTTGCTTACCAAAGAATACTACCTACCAAATGCCAAATGTAGAAAAAGTGCTGGAGTTGAAAAATCATATAAAAAATTGGTTCAGAAAAGAATTATGAATTCATGCTAAATATCAAGAAGACATTTTAAAGAGGAGAAATTTGCATGGTCTTATAGTATCTTCTCAAAGACTGCCTTTTAGATGCAGTTTTGAAGGAGATTATTTAAATGGTCTTAGAGTATGTTCCTATAGGCTGCTAATTAGACAGAGGGAAAAAATAGAAAGTATACAGTACAGAGAATCACTAGTACCTTGACAAGGTAATCAAAGTTAATATCACAAGTGGATATATGGACACTGTATGCCTCTTGATGTGAGGAAAAACAATATGACCTATGTAATATCCCAACTGAAAATTCATACACCAGATCTAATCATGAGAAAATGTCAAACAACAAATTACAAACATTCTATTTTTCAAAAAGAGGAGCGAGAGCCAGGTGTGGTGGGGCACACCTATATTCTCAGTAGCTTGGGAAGCTGAGGCAGGAGAATCCCTAGTTCAAAGACAGCCTCAGCAATTTAGCAAGACCCTGTCTCAAAATAAAAAATAAAAATGGGCTGGGGATACGGCTTAGTGGTTAAGTGCCCCTGGGTTCCATCTCTGGTAACAAAATTGGGGGGAAAGGGGGTTCATTCTTCAAAACTGTCAAAGGCTAAAGAAGTATTCTAGATTAAAAGAGACTAAAAGGGTATGACAACTAAAGCAATAAATTATCCTTGACTGGATTCTTTAATGAAAAGGCAGAGGAAATCCTATAAATATCATCATCAATTTAACTGAAAAAAAAAAAAATAGAATATGAAAGGTAAAAGTTTGGTAAGAAAATACTGCATCCAGCAGGGCACGGTGGCACAAGCCTGTAATCTCAGCACTTAGGGAGGCTGAGACAGGAAAATCGCGAGTTCAAAGCCAGCCTCACCAACAGCGAGGCACTAAGCAACTCAGTGAGACCCTGTCTCTACATAAAATACAAAATAGAGCTGGGGATGTGGCTCAGTGGTTGAGTGCCCTTGAGTTCAATCCCTGGTACAAAAAAAAAAAAAAAAAAAAATCTGCATCCATGTCATATTATCTAAGCTGAATAACTATACTATGGTTATGTAATACAGTGAAAATGTAAAAATAAAGAGGTGCGATGTAAACAATATACCTTCAAATGTTTGAGGAAAAGAACTATGTATGTACAAATCCAAAGGATAAGGCAATGGGGGGCTGAGGCTGTGGCTCAGTGGTAGAGCGCTTGCCTAGCGTGTGTGAGGCACTGGGTTCGATTTTCAGCACTGCATACAAATAAATAAAATGAAGGCCCATTGACAACTAAAAACTATTAAAAAAAAAAAAAAAAAAAGCAATGAGACAAAATGAGTCAAGTGGACATAGGTCTAACCTAGGTGCTGAAATTCTACTGTAATTCTAGATTAAAATATTCCAGTTTGGGGGACATATGGAGTATATTAAGTATGACAGTTCAGCAGTTGTTTCAGAAATTTAGTTCCCAAAACAGGTAGGGAGTATTGAAAGATCAGTTCCTTAGCTTTAAAATCAAGACTTCTTATCAATTTTGGGTTACTACACTCACCTAAAGAATATGTGATAGATTTACAAGTTTCCTGGAGAATTTCAGCCAAAGCCGCAGGATCTGCATGTTCTTTTTCCAAAAGCATTAACCTATACAAATCAGAAACCAAGACACAAATGCTGCTCACCAAAAAACATTCTCAAACCTTCCTTGCACAACAATTTCTACTTGCATGTTACAATTTTTACCATGTCACTTCAGCTACTAGTTTGAAAATTTGTAACAATTCTATTGATTATATACAGAGTGCTAGTGGGGGGAGGGAGATAAAGCAAATTACCCCTGAAAAAAGGCATTCATTGACTGAAGGACTCCCAGCTGCACTTTCCATGTGCTGAGTTTTAGCCGTTCACACATCAATTTGCACAGCTCCTGACGATAACAACCTGAGAAAAATAAAATGTAGGACAGGGCAGAAGAAAGTATATGAAGGAGTGAGAGAACAAATGAGGGGAAACAGAAAGGAGGACAGTGAAAGAGGGTAGGGAGAGACAAGAAGAAAAAAGTAGGGGAGGAAAACACAAATGCCTTTAATTAAAGTCATGAAATCACCACCATCAAATAATCATCATCATCATCATCATCATCTTCAGCACAACTTTGTGTTCAATTTTCAAACAAATCTCCTTGATCAGGACCTCTCTCTTCTCCTAACAAAAGTATATCTACTTTCACAAATACTTGCTTTCAAAGCATATTATCCTCCACAGAACTGAGGCAGCTTCACCACATTCCCTTTCCCTTTAAACTCCCTAAATAACACTAATAAAGCTGAGCTCCAGAGCCCTCTACACACTCACAAGCTTCTGCAGCCTGTAGGTTTATCAAGAATCAAGTGCCTGGTCACACACCTGCTGTGCCAACTGCTACTGTTGTAATTCCATAATTAATGTTATACTACCTGATGAATCAAGGGTATATCACTCAGCAAAGGAATCATTTTTTAAATGCTGTAGAATTTAGTAGGACTCAAACAAATTTAAAAATAAGGGCAGGAGTTAAAATCTAGAATTCTGCACTAGTTTTGCTTCTGAATTATAATTCTCTACTTTTTCTAGCTATCAAGCAAAAGCTAATAGCCCTAATGGTAAGAAATAAGTGAACTTCTACTAAAGTCCATTCATAGCATTAAGAGATAACACCACTCACAAATCTATACAGTATCTTTTGGGAAATTCTTCTTATATGTAACAAGTGTATTTTATACAAAAATATACAAAGAGAAGTGTCCACACAAAGCATGAAACCTTTAAGTCTGAGTTTAGATATACAAATCATGAATAATCCATAATACATTTTACAATACTCAAGAATACTGAGATGTCCAGTGGGGCACAGTATGGGACCCAGAACAAGACAAACTTAAAAGAGTAGCATCAGCCCCCATCTAAGGCCCTGTCAAAGGACTCAAACTAACTGCAACTTGTTTGAACAATCAAGGTGTATTATTTATCTAACCGTTTGGAAATACCCGTCCAATTGTGAAAATCTCAGTCATGAGTTTCTCAGCAAAATAGGTTTCACTTGCTTAGTGAAGATGTGGCAGCAAGGCCATCAATTTTGAGATGAAGAGACATGATAAATATTGTGGATTTCTCAGAACAGAGATGATCAAATAACAGAATAATTTTTGTAGTCAGGCCAACCACATAAACTCTATCATGGCTGTTATGGACTGAACTATGTCCACCAAAATTCCTGTGCTGAAGTCCTAACCACCTCCACACCTTAGAACACAAGTGTATTTGAAAACAGTCTTTAAAAAAGGGTCATACTGGTGGGCTCTGTTCCAATATGGCTTGTGAGGACAAGAAGAGATTAGGATACAGGACACAGAGGGAAGTCCATATGAAGACACAGGAAGATGACGTCCCCCCACAAGCCAAAGAGAGAGACCTCAGAAGAAACCAACCCTGCTGACATCTTGATCTTAGGTTTTTACCCTCGAAATTTGTGAGAAAATACATTTCTATTGTTTCAGCCCTCCAGCCTGAGAAACTTTCTTACAGTACCCTTAATAAAGTAATACAATCATCAATGAGGTTATTTGATGATGTAGTAGTAAAATTTATATAATTCTCTCTTATTAATCAATCAGGATCTCCAAGAATTATAATTTCCCATACAGAAAATCTATGCTCTTGTTAAGTAACTGGTTACAGCACTTCTTCAAATGCAGGTTCTGGTGCTTACGTTGGGTCTCCTCATTCCGAGGCCAGGCTTTGCCCAGGCTCTCAAAGGCACCCAGCAGAGACTCCAGCTGCAGCTCCCTTTCCTTCTCATTCTCATCTTCAGTTTTGGTCGTTCGGACCCCCATGCTTTCAAGTGAGCTCTAGGACATAACAAAGAAAAGAAAAGCAAAATTTATTATTTCATTTTTAAAGTTACAGGAACACTATTAAAGCAATTAGATTACCAAAGTAGGAGACCTGACCAAGAACTAAATGCTAAATTCTCTACCAAGAGTTTTCCTATTTGTTATCAAAATTTGTAACAGGAATAATACATCTCCAATAAATTTGGGAAGTACTTTACACAAAAAGTGAAGAAAAAAACAATATATGTTATGTTTTGAGTACAACCTTAGAAGGACCTGCATTAGAACTGAAGGAACGAGCCGGACGTGGTGGCTCACGCTTGTAATCCTAGCACTTTGGGAGGCTGAGACAGGAGAATTGCGAGTTCAAAGCCAGCCTCAGCAATGACGAGGCACTAAGCAACTCAGTAAAACCCTATCTCTACATAAAACACAAAATAGGACTGGGGATGTGGCTCAGTGGTCGAGTGCCCCTGAGTTCAATACCCAGTACCAAAAAAAAAGGAACTGAAGGAACTTGGTAATGATATAAGCCCAAATTCTTTCTTAATAAACCAGGAAACAGGCCACAAATAACCTGCACAGCTAACTCGTAATATAATCAATTTAAAATACAAGTCTCCCAAATCCAAATACTACTGTTATGTGTATGACAGAAATTATTTACAACAGTCTTATTGCTGAAAGAAAATGAATACAAATTAACAGAACAAGAAACAAAAAAGCTATTTGAAATATTTCATGCTTCACAAGTAAACTATATGCCTTTCTTTTTAGTGTCTAACCTCTAAATGGTTTCCAAATAAAACCAGTGTTCTTTTATTTATTTACTTACTTCTTTGATCTTATTTTATTTATTTGTTTTTATGTGGTGCTGAGAACTGAACCCAGTGCCTCACACATGCTGGGAAAGTGTTCTACCACTGAGCCACAACCCCAGCCCAACATAAATCTTCTTTTACTAGAATTACACAGTATATTACAGAGGCATGACACACAGGCTGATATTTCACTCGAGTGAAATATAAAATATAAAAAAACCAGAATCCCTGAAGACGTCCCACCTACTATATGAAAAACAAACTAATAAAACATGCAATCAGGAAACAGAAATATATTTTTTAGCTTTTTTTCTTTTAAGTACAGACCAGGACTACAGGTGGTCATTACCTTCTTGATGAGAGGTATGACAATGTCCGAAAACTCCTGGAATCGGTCTTCTTTGGTGGCCTTCAAAACATCAGCTGCACAGCTGATTGCTATGATTTTGTATTTAAGATTTTCTCTGCAACACTCTTTCAGAACAGCTTGAAGAATTTCATTTGTGCTGGGTTGACTGGGCACAGACTTTTCAAGCTCTGCACTACAGGATCCACAAAAAAGCATCAAAACAGTTAACAAAGATTACAACTTTGAGGTTCAGTTTAAGACAAGACATCTTAATAGAACATTTACCTGCAAGCTGTCACCACACAGGCAATGGCTTTCAATAGTTCTTCCTAAGGAAATGCAAGATGAAGGAATACTATTAAGCCCACACAAGTCACATTCTCTATACTATGATGACAATTACCTCAGGAATATTTAATAATTATGACAACAAAAATTAACAAGATTCATCTTATCTTCATTGTGCTTTGTTGTTACAGGCACATACACCAAGTTTTACTCCAAACCATGAATGCAGGATAATTACCTCCATTTCATAGAGGCCTGAGAACATATTTGCCCAAGATTACACAGCAGAAGTATCAGCCATGGAATCAGGATTACAACTGATTCCCAGTCCAGTACTATTTCCACAATACTGCCTTGGCCACTACTGACCTTTACAAAATAAAGGAGACTTTACATGTTGCCACAATCTCATGTTTTCCACTGAATACTCACTGTATATTCCTTGTGTAAAAAACAATGGTTTCTAATCACAGACCTCACACATGAGCAACTGCAGCCCCAGGATTAGAAGCAGCTTGCCTTGATACTCAACTTTAAATATGCCCAATGTTGACTTGTTTATGGGGTCAACAGGTACAAATTGATGACACTTGATTTAAGAGGTAACTTGAAAGATCAAATATGCAAGATTTATTAATCTCTGCATTCAAGGACATGAAAGCTACACTTCGAGATGAAATAGAATATAGTTAAAATATGGTGAAGTTCACCCAAAGCCTCTCACTGGCTAAGAAATCAGATTCACAAAACAACACATCTGAAGTCACTCAAAACCAGACTCTTATTTTTATAGAAAATAAAAGATTAAGTCATAGTTTTTTTAGGATACTTTAAATTTAACTAGGAGTGGTTTCTTTACCTTTCCTGACCATGTTCTTCCAGCCAGGCCTTGCAGCAATGCACTCAGTATCATCCCCAGATACGGAGGTACTAGAGAGCTGGTCTGTTTTGCAATTGAAGCCATGGCAGTGGCACCCTGGGCTTTCATCTTCCAAGACTGAGACTGCAAAGCCTTCTGGGTAATGGTAATCAATTCCTGCAAGTATAATCGAATGCCTCCGAAGGACCCTAGGTTTAAAAAGCAGTTAAAACACCTCCTAAATGACAGGAAACATTAACTGATTTCTCTTTCCTAAGTCTGAAAAAAGTCAGTGGCCATCACTCTAAAGTCATGATTATTAAACTGTTGAAGCACACCACTCTCTCAAAGGGAGGAACAGTGGATGGTGTGGCTTCTTTTTACAAGAGTAGGACTATATGAACTTAACTTGGATATGTTTCCAGGAAGATGTAGTAAAAGTAGTCCATCATCCATTACTACGTGTCAGGGTGAAAAACACTTCTAAGAAACACTACTCTAAAATAATACTGTGAGCAACATAAAAATCACCAAGTATACTTTTTTTTTTGGTATTGGGAATTGAACCTGGGGGCATTCAGCCCTTTTCTGTATTTTATTTAGAGACAGGGTCTTATTGAGTTGTTTAGAGCCTTGCTAAGTTGCTAAGGCTGGCTTTGAACTCACAATCCTCCTTCCTCAGCCTACTGAGCTGCTGGAATTACAGGCATGCACCAACCATTGTACTCTTTTTTTTTTTTTAGTTGTTGATGGACACAATGTCTTTATTTTATTGCTTTGTATGTGGTGCTGAGGATCGAACCCAGGGCCTCACGCATGCGAGGCAAGCGCTGTACCGCTGAGCTACCATCCCAGCCCCCATTGTACTCTTGACTAAAATAAGTAAAGCCCTACTTTGCTTGGGCAGTTTGTATTCTCACATGGGAAGCAACAATTCATTTGGAGAAAAACTCCAAACGTCAACCTTATGTACTTAGAAATTTGGATGGGCTAAAAATTAAATGAGATGCATATTGTTAAAGTCCTAGGAAAGAAACTATAGAGGAGTTTATGAATAAACAATCTCAGTAAAAAATTCCAGTTGTAGTTTATAGGAAGCAAGTTTAATTTGAAGGCACTGTACTAACCAGGTACATTTTCCTGCCACACTTCAGTCCATAAATTACATTCTTCTTTTTCAGATTTCTCCTCATCAGCAATTTCATGCATGCCTAGAAATGCCAAGGGCAAAACTTCTTTGGCATGGTTCTTTAATACATCAGGACTATATCGTCCAATGGCATGAATAGTCAAAGCACAAGAGGTCTTATAGATGGGTTCTGAAAAGAAGAAACCAAAAATTTTATGATACTTATTGTTTTTCAGGATAACTAATCTAAATACACTATTGCTCTATGTGGACGACAGCAAAACAAACAAGTAAAATGAATTAGAAATGTTTCTAGCAAAACACATTAAGTCAGAGGAAAAAAAAACTTCTATTACTTTGCATATTGCTTTATTATGTTACCATCTAAATTAAAACTGACACGAAACAGGAAAAGAAAGGTACCTTCTTTCTCCATATACCAGCCACTGAGCTTTTGCAGCAGTTTTTCAGTGCTGCTATCTCGTGAGGTCTAAAAAAGAAACAATTCTAGTCATTTCTTTATAAATATCAAAGAGTTTTATTTAACTAAATAAGAAATTTAACTCACCCGAACTAAATGGCCCATGGCAAATGCACAGGATTTCTGAATTACACTGTTTCGATCTGTCAGGCCACTAAGCAAAGCACTCATAAGTTTACCTACCAGAAAGAATAGAAAAAATCTGATACTTGGTTAATCAAATGGTCTACTCTATTTCCAAGACAAAAATAAATAAAAAACCTTGTAAGTAATAGCTGGTTTACTCCATAATAGTTTAGATCTCTTGAATGTTATATTTGTATTGTTTTGCTTCCTGTTGCCTGATAGCAAATTAAAAGTTAACCAGTGCCTAGAAAATGTGGGGAAAGTTGCAAAAATAAGAGCTGGAGACATAAAAATTCATGAGACGCACATCTTACCTAGAAGCTAGTCTAAGAAGAAAAATGCTGATATAAAATTAGTTCTCAATGATGAACAAGTCCTGCAGAATGACAAGATACTTTATCTCCTTATACCACTAAGAAATAAAAATCAAACTCTTATAAGACAGAGAAAACTTGCTAAACCCTGCACCTCCTACAGACAAAGGGATTTAGTGAGGCGGTTTGAGGGGAGGAAATCATAAGCATGTCTAAATATTTATCCATTTAAAACTCTGTCTCATAAGATATACCACCATGCAAAAATATCCCCATATATCCTAAGACAAACTCACCTGAGTAAGGTGTGAGGTCCTGGGGACACTGAGTTGTTAAAGACACGATGACACTGGCACAGCCTCCCTTCGAGGTTACAAAAGCAAAGGTCTAAATATGATGATCACACTGTTCAGCCTATCAAACCCTATGTTTTTGGTACCAAAGATTTAAAGATATGAAACACATGAAGCCTAATAGCCCCTCCAGGATTCAATCTAGAAAAAGGAAAACTTATTTTAAACTAGTAATGCAGAGATTTTTTTTTTTTAAATCTCCAACAGGAAGATTAGTGGTCTTAGGCACTGTGAATGAGAAAGAAAAATGACACAATCTTGAAGAAAAACAACACAAACTACTACCTATCCTCATGCTAGCATTTCCTTTTCTAGAAATTTAACCAAAGGAAATAGTTTTCAATGTATCCAAGTTATTCATCACAGTGCTTTAGTATTTTTTAAAAAAACTAAAACCAGATATTCCTCAGCAAATTAAAATAAAGTTCTCTCTCCACACAACAGAGTATTATATGGCCATTACTGAAGATACATGCACAGAAAATATACTTGAAGGAAACACTCAGTTTAAACAATTTTCTCTGCACATTAAAATTATAAACAATTTTTAAACTTTTTCCTGATCTATAAATGTTAAAAGTTTTAAATATAAGCATCAATCTTGCCATGAGAAAAAAATTTAGTCATTTGTTTCAAAAAGGGGGTCGAGATTTTGGTGGAAATGGTGACACACTGTCATTCATCATTTGTAGCAAGCATGCCCACCCCACCCACACCCCAACCCCCGGTGCATGATATGGAGCGAGAGAGGATATGCCTGTATAAGGCAGAGGATATATGGAAACCCTGTACTTTCTGCTTAATTTTACTGTGAAACTAAACTGCCCTATTTATTAAAAAAAAAAAAAAAAGCAGCAGCAGCCTACTAAAAAAGTGGGGGATTATCTTTGTATGATCTTGAATACATTTTCCTATCCAAAAACCTGCAAACCCCTCTATGAAATATTCTGATAACCTAAAACAATCACTCCCTGACAAATGAATGTGCGTCACCATCAAGTGATAATAAAGGAGAACCCAAGAGCATGCACATGGCAACCAGGGAACAGAAATGATTCCACCAAAAAGAAGAAATTAGTTCCTAAATCAGGAACATGTTATATTTCCAAATCAATTACAAGTTTTAAGCTATTTGTGTAATCACAGAAACAAAATGTTTAATGTATAATAATACTAGGTTTTATAGAGATATGAATTTCAAACATGATACTTATTATATTTTGTATCTAAAACTAACAAAGATGTATACTTCCTCTTGTAAAAAATACACTTACTTACCTTAGTTCCAAGACCTACACCACTTCTGATCAGTTCACATAATCTAGGAACTAGCTCACCCAGCACCGACACATCAAGATATTGCAGGCACTTTTGGAGAAGAATAAATAAAGGCAAACCTTAGCAAATAATTAAGTCTTAAATTAAAAACTGCATTACATCTTAAATTAAAAACTGCTTGGGGGCTGGGGTTATGGCGCAATGGTAGCATGGTCGCCTGGCATGCGTGAGGCACTGGGTTCAATCCTCAGCATCACATAAAAATAAAGATATTCTGTCCACCTACAACTAAAAAAAAAACTGCTTGGGTCAAATATGTACCCACTGGATTTGATATAAAATGGAAAAATCACTGGTTTGATTTTGCTCTGATTTCAATATTTAAACCACCTTTGCACTACAAATAGAAAAAATATCTATCAGTGAGGTTCAACATTAAAAACAACAAAACAAAAATAATGAAAAACATCAATTTACTAAAGGAGAAAATAATGATAACCTAGAACAAAAGACCTCTCTGGACCTACTTCCTCTTTAATAATTCATGTTTA
Organism: Geosciurus inauris; assembly: GCA_004024805.1. Taxonomy (NCBI): domain Eukaryota; kingdom Metazoa; phylum Chordata; class Mammalia; order Rodentia; family Sciuridae; genus Geosciurus; species Geosciurus inauris. The sequence goes on from PVHX01004680.1 coordinate 33,314, forward strand.
ATGTAAGAAGTCCTAGGTTAAAACTGACCTTCTTCAGTGGGCATTCCCCATCCCGGCTAAGTCAATTTCTTATATGAATTCCTTTCTAGTTTACTACACTGTATTTTTTAAAATGCATCCATATATTCTTACTATTAATGAACATACACATATGGTGCTTGCTCACTATTCCCATTTCTTTAAAGCTTTACATTCCCCCGATAAACCAACTAAGACATAATATCTTTAGACTAAATTTTGGTAATGTTCCCCCTGTAAGCACTAAAAATAACTATTCCCCCTGTCCAGCTCTGTGATCTACTTAGTAAAACAATGCCCATGAGTTCACAAGCTCTTAGTTAAGCACTACAGGGAATTATTGGTAAAGGTGACTCTATCAAAACTCAAGGAGCTTTAAAACTCAGAACTGCAAAGTGCCAAGAAGCTCTAAGCTGCAAATTCCTTCTCCTGACTGCATACACTACTGTTCAGTTCCCCTCAGCGACCTTCTGTGCTACCTACTTCATTAAATACTTCTAAGCTTATAACTTCTTGGTTGTTCCTAAAGACAACTCTCAGGCCAGAGGCAAAAAAAACCTAAATTTTTCTAAATAGGTAGACCAAAAGATACATAGATCCAGATTATAGTATCTCTTAATATGCTGTTATCCCTTGTATCATAAATTTGGACTAGTTAGTTCTCCTATTTGGAAAAACATTTACTTAATTTAGTAACAGAATAAGAAAATAAGAATACTAAGAAAAAAGCACTCAAATATATACAATTTTTATGTATCAGTCAAAATTTTACAATAAAAAATATTTTAAAAAGAAAAAACTAGAGGGGGCTGGGATTATAGCTCAGCGGTAGAGCAACTGCCTCACATGCATGAGGCCCTGGGTTCGATCCTCAGCACCACATACAAAGCAATAAAATACAGATATTGTGTCCATCTACAACTAAAAAAAACTTTTAAAAAAAGAAAAAACTAGAGTCACAATAGCTGATTGATCTATCCCTTCAATTCATTTCATTTACTGTGGCCTGAATACTTTGAAGAATTACAATTGAAGAGCAGCAAACTAACTTTCTCATCATATTTAGACACTTACCATGTTGATTGTTTCCATCATGGGAGAGGATTTGGCAGCACTGAGTCGAGCACTATCCATAGCAGCCTGCAGAAGACAAATTTAAGTCACTCGGGACAGACAATTAATTAGGAATAAGACACTCAGACACCAATAAAAGGGCTATACTTCTGAACTAAAGAACTTTTTAAAAATAATTGATTAATAAAGCCAAGCATAAATCTAATTTCTTTTGACCCTCACTCAATAATTTAACTGTAGAAGTAGCATCTCATTAAAGGTGAGAAATCCAGACAAGTAAGAAATTAACTACAGTTAGAAATTAACACAGGATGGTTCTCAGCAAGTCAACCAGCCTTTTTGAACCTCAGACTCACTAAATAAAGCAACAGACTAAATTTCTATCAAAAGTTTTCAAAAGTTGTGTGTAAGTGATTAAAAAATGTTATACATTTAGTTCCTTAATTTTGTAATCAGCTTCATATCTACAATGGTATTTTAGTCTAAACTATGCTAGAAAAGAGGTTAATACTATCCAGACAAAACAAATGAGAAAAGCAAAGCAAAGAGAGGTGTTTGCCTAGGGTTGCAAAGTTTGAACCAGTATTTATGTCTCCTAATTTTCAATACTATGGGAACACAGAAAGGGGAAGTCTGCTAAAAGAAGCAAGAATGATGAATGGAGAAGAAAGAGCAGTAAAAGAGGCAAAGGGAAAAAATTAAGTTAGTAGAGCAGTTTAGACAAGTTAAGTCAGTGAACTGAAAGAAAACTGACATTACATATGACAGTGACTTAATAGTACTAATATACAAAGATAAATGTAAAATAAACTAGCCAAATAGCTAAAAGTGCATGGAATACAAACAATTCACAGAATATAAATGGTTAACACAAAATGAAAAGATAATGAATAGCATTTGTAAAAGGAAAGTACAAAACAGAACGATGAGATTCTTGCTTATCAGACTGATGTTCAATGTTGGCAAAGGTGCAGAGAAAAAGGAACACGCATAATGTTCCTTTTTGATGATGCAAAACCTCTCCTACAAAAATTCAAACTCATCTCACTGTAAAATACTATGCATGCACTAATAGGAATGAAAAAAAATCTATATAGAGACATAATGTATTATTCCATTTTAAAAAAGTGAGTTGTAGAACAATATTCACAATCTGATTCTATTTTTAAAGTTAGTGTATCTGTGTGGTTTGGTTGTTTCTAACAAAAAAGAGTTTCAAAGAGATTGATCAAATTGTATTATGTGCATATATGAATGTGGCATAATGAATACCACATTATAATTATAATGCACAAATAAAAAACAAAACAAAAATTTAAGTAAAATCAAGAATATGAAAAAAGGCACAGGAAACTGTTAATAGTGGAGACTCCTAGGGGATTACTTGCTACCCTTATGTGTTGTTCTGATTTTGCTCCACAAGATATATTTAATCTACAATTTTTAACAAATGACTCTGATCAAAGGTAAAGCAATTCCAGTATATTTGAACAGCAGAACAGTCTTCGACTACAACAATAAAATCTAGGTACAAATCCTCTTCACTTGTAGCACAGGGAATGAATGGTCTGCAGAAGGACTCTGAAGGGAGAGACCCAAATCATAAAATTAAAAACTGTGTTAAATTTATATTAATGCATTTTTAAGATGAAGGTGTCATTTTTTAGCAGACACAAAATGGTGTATGAGCCAGACTGGCTATTCCTCTCAAGAAAATTTTAAAAATTGCATGTGCATGTGATCACAGGAACTGAGTGGCAACAGTGACAAAAATATCATGAAGTCATTAAATCTGTCTGACACTGGAAGTATTACTCAGAACCTCAGTACTTTAACAGGACTTTTCCTTCATAATACTTACCAATATACTTTTTCTATGAACTCACCTTTTCTTGGTCTGTAGCCCGGAGACTCAAATAATTGAGAACTTGGGGTTCCAACACACTTAAGGATTCCAGCAGAGCAGGGATGAGTTTTGGTGCATGTGGCTTCAACATGGCTCCTGCACTTTTGCTGATCTTCACAAGGGTATTAATGCTACAGATACACAGAATACAACTCCTGAGTCCTTTTACCAAAAGTGATAACCCTACAAATCTAATCACAAGGATGTTCTGCAGTTCACTGCATTCCGGCATATACTCACATGGTTACAGAGGCTGGTCCTGGCATTTTTTTTTTCTTTTGGCCATGGGGAGAGTGCTAGGGATTGAACCCAGGGCCTCCATCCCTTGGCATTTTCTTTTTAACTTTTTATTACAGAAATTTTCAAGTATATATGAAAGGAAAGAGGATCATAAATGAAATTCCTTGTATTCCCCTCTCATTCAACAATTAGCAATATTTGGCCAATTTTGTTTCATTTATAACTCCTCCATATATTCAGGCACAATTTTTCTCCAGCCACTGTATTATTTAAAAGCATATCCTATAATCAGACTTTAGTATGTATCTCTAATAAACAAAAGACTTTTTACCATAATCATAAGGTCATTTTCACACTTTCAAAATATGAATAACTTGGGATGAGGATGTGGCTCAATAGTAGAATACTTGCCCAGTATGTCAGAGGCCCAAGGTTCAATCCCCAGTACCAGAAGAAGTATGTGTGTGTGTGTGTGTGTGTGTGTGTGTATGTGTGTGTAAACATTTTCTTATCATCTCACATTCAAATTTCCCTGATAATTTCACAAATTTAGAAGTTTTTAAGAATTGGTTTGTTGGAATTGGAGTACAGAATTCATCCATTGTAATTAACTGCATTCTTGGAATCTTTCTGAAGAGTTCCATCCTTCCTCCTTTTCTGTTAAATTTGTTCTCATTAATTATATTCTATTTGTGTCATCTGACATGTTCCTCTGTCCCCTGTATAGATCTACAGGTTAAATCAGGTTCAATTACTGGGGGGAAAAATACAGTAATCTTTCATAGGAAGCACTGTTAAATGGCCTATCCCATCATATTTTGTGGGATGCACATAATGTCTTTTTATGGTGTTAACAGTGATCAGTGGATTCAGGTCTGATTGGCCTGAACCATCATAAAATTCCCCATCAGCCTTTCACCTAGTGGATTCAGAAGCCACTAATGATCACTGCAAAGATTATTTTACTGAGGGCACAAAAATGGTAGTATTAGTAAGTGTTATAATCAACTAGCAAGCCTCTGAGGACCTGGCATATTTAGAAAATGTGTGCTGGCTGGGGCCAGCAACAACAGAATAACACAACTTAAAATGCAAGTTGAAAACAAGGTCCCCCGAGAATGTTACCATGAAAATATTTTGACTCACAACTTTTCTTAAATGTTTGAGTTACCACCATAGATTTTCCTCAACCTACTTCTCCATATTTTCAAGAATCTAATATTCACAGAAACAATTCCTATTGAATGTCTAGGAAATAAGCAAGAAGCCAATATATTCACTTATTAATTGATCCATACCTGAGGGCTCGAACTTCTGTCACAGGACTCATCATTCCCTTGTCCAGAAGGCAAGGCAGGAGAACAGCAATGGTTCTCTGGCCAGCTGCTCCTTTGGCAGGGTCACACATTTTCACACAAACCTCACATACAAAGAACATGGACATTAGTGAAACTGACCTCTCAACCAATAAAGTATCCATATGACAAAATGCTTTTCATTTCACTCTTAGTAGAAAGAATAAATGAGTCTACTCTCTCACCCTATATGGAGAGATAGAGGAGTGAGTACTGGTATTCAGTCTTAGGTCCGCTAATAACGAAGTCAGAAAGTCTGGCAAGGCATTTTACTCTCTAAATTTGTGAAATGGGGAACAAAAAGGTCCACCAATAACTAAGTCAGGTACAATTAGAGAAATGAAAAATTGTGGTCCATGTGTGCACTTGAATTGAAATGCATTCTGCTGTCATGTGTAACAAATTAATTTATTAATTGATTGAGTAAAAAATAAGAAAGTTTGGCAAGGCATTTTACTCTCTAAATTTGTGGAATGGAGAACAAAAAAGTTGAAAATGAAATGAGAAAATTAATATTATAAATACTTCAAAGAAGTCTTGAAGTATTATCATCATCATCATCATGAATAATTTTCAGTGACAGGACAATATCCCAAAATCTGAAATGTGAAATGCCTGAATTTAATGCACAAATCTGAAATGCGAAATGCCTGAATTTAAAATCTAGTTTTACTACTGACAAGGTTTATGCAACTTGATGGAGAAGTCCCTAATAAATCACAAAATCAATTTCAAGTGGCAGACTATTTAGTTTCAAACAGCTTGCCCATCTCATAAATATGAAAGATGATGAAAGACAGTTGCTGCTTGATCTAAGTAAGCAATGTGTTCTTCAGGGTGTAAGTCACACCTTATGTAAAGGCATACAGATGCTCACCATCTAAAGAGATCAAAGGGACTTGTTTAAGACAGTAGTATTTCCTGTGTAACAGCACCTGCTTTCTCATTCATTAGAATAAACTAAAAAGTGAAGCCAATCCCCCAGCAACTAAATGACATCTCATGTGACAAAATATGAAGCATTGTCAAGGTCATACAGAACCCTGCCCCACTCTATCCCCACAGTGACATGGTAGTTCTCACCTTGCTCAAAGTTTTCAGAGCTAGTTCTGCTGCTTTTCGTACAGACTCCTGAAAATGAGAAAAAGTTGGCATCAGACAAGTTAGAGTTCATTCTTATCTACCCTACAATATACAATCAACTGCCTCAAACCCTACTGAGATTAGTAAAAAGCCGCTACTTTCAATATCAGGTTTAAAATATATACATACCTCTCTCTCTCTCACACGATTCTTCACTCAACAAAGAACATATTATAGTGCCATATTATTATTTTTAAAAATTAAGTATGACCTATTTAGATCTTACAAAAAAATCAGCCATTAAGTCTAATAGTTCAGAAACTAAATGTATCATAAAAATAAATATATAAAGATCTATGTGAGGATTCTGAAAGACTAAAAAATTTCTAGTGATTAAGGCAATAAGACAAGCCTGAAGCACTTAATTTTAATGATATCAAAATATCCAAAATTTAGACTGCCCAGTGCTACAGTGATCCCCAAAGGTCTATGTGTCAAAGGCCTGCCTGGTCCCTAACAGTAGTACTACTAGTAGGCGGTGGAACCTTGGAGAAGTGGAGCCTAATCAGAGGTCCTTCAGTCACGGGGGGTATGCCCTTGAAGGACACTGTGGGACTTTGGCCTCTTCCTTCTCCTCTTTGCTTCCTAGCTTTGAAGTGAATAGTTTTGCTCTACCACACACTACTGCCCCTACATTATTGCCTTGCCACAGATCCAAACAGTGGGGTTCACCAATCACAAACTGGAACCTCCAAAACTGTAAGCTAAAATATACCTCTTCTATTTATAAGTTAATTATGTTGGGCATTTGTTATAGTGCTATGAAGGTGACTAACATGCCCAAGAAAAATTCAGAGGAACTTTTCATTGATCACTTTATTTGGGAATGACTAACCCAATTTATGAAACTGACCAAAGTAGAGTTATTATGAATTATTTCAAAACAATTATTTGTCCCTAATCTAAAAGCATGAGAGATCTCTACTGAAAAAGTTAGGTTGTGGCCACCATCTTTCTTTTTTTAAGTCAATTCAATTTAGATCTAAAGATATCAACCTTACAACTTCAGAGACAAATCAAGGCTAAGATTATGGTAAGAAATTGTGGTTTTTAAAAATTGCATATGGAGTTTCAAAATATATAACTATTTTTACAATGCCAGTTTAAGCTATTCTATACATAAATGCAGATTTATTTCTATAATACCTTGATATCATCTTGTACTCTAAAAAGCGTTTCCCAAATTTCTGGAAGTTTATCAATGATGTCATCTAAGGGTCTTCCTCTCAATAAATCATTCAAAGCTAAACAGCTGCAAACAAAACAAAACAAAAATAATTTCAAATTTGATCAAGAGGGCTTGGGTTGTGGATCAGTGGTGGAGCGCTTGCCTCACGTGTGAGGCCCTGGGTTTGATTCTCAGCACTGCATATAAGTAAATGAATAAAATAAAGGTCCAACAACAACTAAAGAAATATTTTTTTAAAAAATTTGATCAAGAAAGCTCAATATGGGGGCTGGGATTGTGGCTCAGTGGTAGAGCGCTCGCCTCGCATGCGTGAGGCACTGGGTTCAATCCTCAGCACCACATAAAATAAATAAAAATAAAGATATTGTGTCCATCTACAACTAAAAAATATTTAAAAAAAAAAAAAAAGAAAGCTCAATATGTTGCTATGAAACATTTGTATAGATTCCATCTATATTTCAAGTGTAGTCCTAATCTTCTCACCCCAAGATAGTCATGACTATCCTCTCTTAGTATCTCAAATTTATCACATATATTGGCCCTTAGAATCATCAAACATTTGTTTCCCACAACTATAAGACAATCCCTTTGATATGATATGCCATTTTTTACTCACCATTGTGTCCTCAAGACCTAGTACATTGTCAAGCACATAGCAAGCACTGAATGACTATAAACTGCATTAAGACATGCTACCACACAAAGCCATGAGAGTATATTAGATTATCTTACCAATTTAACAAGTTCATCTTTAGCATCTTAATTAAATTCTTCTTCCTTCCCCCTCCCCCCGCCCCGGCCAAGGACACAAGAACACAAGGTCTTGCACATGCCAGGCAAGGACACTGCCACTGAGCTAAATCCCCAACTTCTTCTTTAATTTCATATTTACATAAAATAATGTAGGAAAACCACTGATCAGAGTTTAAATAGTTAAAAGAAAAATAACTACCTAAACAAACCAGAAATAAGCTTTCAAGTAGTTTTATTTTATTCCTTCTACACAAAGTAAAAAAATTTCAATTATATTTGACTACTCTTATATTTCCAAAATGATACCTGGATTCTCGAACTCGCCACATATTGCTAGTAAGATTCTTAACCAAATCTTGAAGAATTTCCTTCAAATATTTATCCACCTAATGAAAGCAAAAGGATAAAGTTAAAAATATAAAATCCATCAAAAATCAAATTATTCACCTCTCAAATATACAGGCCCATTTGCTGTATTAAACAGCCTACATGTTTCTCTAGACCTCTCAGTCTACACATCTCTCCCCACTTTGGTTGCTGTAAGCTGTCAAGAGTGATCACTCTAAAATGCAAAGCTAAAAGTCCAATCACTTGGGTATGCACACAAAACTTGTGTGACTCGTTTAGCTCCAAAAGTATCTTGTTCTCTCTTATCTCCATCCCTTGGCACATACTACCTCTACCTATAATACTCTTCCACATCCTTCTTGCTTAGCTAACTCCTATCCATCCCTCAAACTCAAATTAGCCACCACACAAAAAACACTGTCATAAGGACTCTCCTCTGTGAACCCAAGGCACCTTCTTAAAATACATCATATCAGACCATCCAGTATGGCTCCACTAACTGGGGACCCTCAAGGGCAGGGATGATGTCTCATCTCTCTGTATCTCTAGTACCTTGCACAGCATGTTTCATAAAGAAGTATTGTGATTGTTCATGATGAAAGATGAATTTCATCTTTTAAACCTCTGTTCTGACATACATTTACCAACTTTGTAATAACGACAAACTGACAGTAGAGTCAGTTTTCATGCCAATAAATCCAAAGACTCCTATAATGTGTGGATTTTCTACTTTTAATCCTATAGGTAGAAGAGTTATGTTATGCTCACTTATATATCAGAAAACCAAGAGAGGAAATATAATTCACCTAAAATTAGACAAATGATAGCTTCCTATGTCCCCTCCTCTACTTTCCATAGGTAATCTCATCACAATTGTGGCTTCACCTTTCACTCACTCAGATGATGATCACATCTCAAGACTGTGGCCTGAACTCAGACCTACAAGGGCCCTGGGCTATTAGGTTTTGGCTGACTCAGAGGTACCACATATTCTCCTGGAGAAAACAGAACTCACTGAGACTTCAAAGCTGAACTCTCAAGTACCTTCCACCATGAACAGGAATATATTCAACCTAGTATCAGACAGAAGAGGAAAGGGCCACATCATGTGCAGGCACTTGTAAAACATGGTAGGGATCATGGTATTTATATAAAGTGAATTGCAAAGCCACTGAGAATTATTATCCAAAATAGCACAATCCAATTTGCACTTTTTAAAAAATCACTTGCTACTTAATTAAACAAGGGAAGGTAAAGAAAAAAAGGAGGAAGAGGATGACCTAATCATCAGGTCATCAGGACAGAATTAGGGAAAGAAGAGAATGGATTCAAGGAAGACTTTGAAAGCATGATCAATAGAAATTGCTACGATTCAGTTGGGAGGCAAGGGTAAGATGTAGACAAAAATCAAAAATGATGCCAAGTCTCCTGATTTGGGTAAATGTATAAACAGTGAGGAGAATATAGGAAGGAGGTTTTATCTTTTTCAGTCCTGTTCTGGATAAGTTAATGATACTTGAAACAAGAGCCAAGTGCAGGTCTCAAGCAGACAGTCAGAAACACAAGTCTGGAGCACATGCCATATCTGGGCCAGGACTGGACTGGAAACTATCACAATAAAGATAACTTTGATAAGCCCTGGAACTGGTATAGAGAAAGCTGAGAGAATAAGAGGTGGTACTCAGAGGCCAGTCCTGAGAAATCCTAATATCTAAAAGTAGGATGCAATACAACAAACAACCAGTTGAGAGAACGTCCTAAGGGGAAAAAAAACAATACATGGTAATTGCTTGCTACCCTATCTCCCCAGCTAAGGGAGTGCCTTACTCATTCTCACAGCATCAATAATACCTATCAACATACAGTATTACATTTGTTTGAATATACTATCATTTCCTTAACCATCATCCAGCACACTTAGTTTTCTTCCATTTTTGAGATTCCAATAACAGCTATCTAAGTATCTGTGATATTTTTAAAGAAGGAAAAAAGCAATGATTGAACGAATGATTGAACGAAAATTATTAAAACAAATAAGTAGTTAAGTAGAAAACAGAAAGAAACATGGGCACTTTGTGACCTTAGACAAGCTACAGCATTTTCCTAACACATGGGAGTTCACAAATACTTGCCATTGATTTGTCAGTAACCAGCGCATTCCAAATACTTGTCATGGCCTGTCGAATGCCAAGGTTGGGATCAAACTGATAACGATAAAGACGAGGAACTAGTTGAGGCAGAAAAGGAGCCAGTTGTTCTCCAGCTCTTGTAGCAATTACATTAAAACCAAAAGCAGCACCCTAAAAACAGTAAGATGAAGTGGCTCAGATATACCTGTCGCAGTTAAAATATTAACACTAAATATATGAGAATCACAAAATCTCCCTCCCAAACTTAATACTAAATAGATCCTGATTTATTGGGTATTCCTTACCAATCGGCAATAGTAGCCATGTGGTAGTAAGGCTCTCATAGATTTTACAAAATCAATCAACTGTTACTGCCTGCCAACATAGCATGCTTGGTTTTAGAAGTAAAAAAGGAAAACTGCCCAGTGACAGCAACTTACCTTCCTTGAGTTCCACATTGCATGATGGTTGGCCAGATTCATAAATTTATACACCAGATCTGGCTGACTAAGATCACTTGCCAGAGAACAAAGCTCCTTGTAAGTAGAAAGGCCCTGGCTTAGAAACAAACAAACCAAAGGAAGTATTCAATAATACATTTGTCTACCTCTGGCCTAATACAAACTACATCAATATTACTAGGCTACTTAAAAATTACATTTTCACTCCATTTCTCATACTAAATTATCTCATCGCTACAGAGAAAAAAAAGTTGGTTGAGAATACAAAAAGTAACTACTTCAATTATCAACAATTCCTACGCCCCTCTCTATTGCTGCTGGTAAATAACCTAAATGTACCCACAACTCCCAGATGGAGCCCTCACCGCCTTGGGAGGCAACTTAATAACTCATTATATTGTACACAAAATCTCTCTCATACTCATACATCATTTAAAGATATATGCTTTCTATAAGTCTTTTTGAAGTTAGACTACCCTGATCCTGATTCTTTGAGTCCTGTTAACGTTCCTCTAAACCAAAAATATTTTGCTCAAATATCTGATCATTTTGTGTTATCTTGTAAAAAGTGAGCAATTAAAAAAAAAAAAAAAAAAAAAAAAAAACTTAGAAGACATCTATATGGTGAGCAAGTGGAATAAAAATAACTTTGGGAGCTGAGGACACAGCTCAGTGGTAGAGCACTTGCCTAGCAATTGCAAGGCCTGGGTTCAATTCTTAGCACTATAAAAATCACAATTTTTGATGTGAAAACAGTGAGCTACAGGAGAACATAATGACAGAATAAATAGTCTGCAGCTTTCACCTATCAAACAGACCACAGCAAGGCAAGCTGACAAGCTGCACCAGTTTACCCAATGATTCTTAGAGCAAAAATAAAAATATAACCATGGTGGAATAGGGATAAAATAAAAGACAGTAAAGCTCAAGGAATTAACTTGAAATGCTAAACAGATGAACTGTAAAATATTGAGTTGCCCCACTAAAAAACAAGGTTCACCAGAAGCCAAGCTATGCTGCCATGTCCCCATTCAGGACTGAGCTGCCTGAGAGCTGACAGCATTTGGCTTAGTCTCCCAGAACTGCCCTCAGAGCCTCAGGTCATGGTTTCCCACCAAAAAACCCACCACCAATAGCTAATAATTGAAGAGGTATAAAGGCCTAAAGAGGCAACATAAGAGATCAGGCTTTGTGTCTCAAAGCAGGACAACTGAAGGGCCATCCTATTCCAGCAGTGAGCTCCTGTGACTTCAGTATCCACTGCAGTAATGGCAGTGGTTCAACCCTCCCTCCGTTGTTGACCTTATCCTGCTTGCTTGCTCCCCTCAAGGAACACCCCAATGACACTCCAGCATACAAATCTCAGTCTATTACGAGGAGACCCAATATAAAACAGTAGGCTTTTTCCTTACAGATTTTATTTTTCCACCAACACCATTTTTGTAAGAGGATAGAAACTTCTTCACTGCTATGTTTACCAGACGGGAAAGAAGGGAAGGAAAGGAAGGAAGGAAAGGGAACAGAGGAAGAAAGTAAGAAAGGAAAAAAAATAATTCTATACTAAATCATCAATGGATTTGGCATACTTACCCATCCGGTGTTTTGCCAAGGGTTCCCCCTTGAAACACAACTGTCTCTCCAGAAACTTCATGTTTAGCTCTATACCAAAACAACAAGAATTTAAATTAGCCTCAAACTTTCCATACCAGCATTCAACTAAAGACACATTTCATCTGCAAACTGATAAAACTGAATTCCTCATCAAGTGCCTACTATATACACAGATATAAAAGTCAACAACTCTTTTCCATTAAGCCGAGGACCTTATAAACCCAAATTTAAACTGAACAAATTAACATATTTAAATGACATCCCATACAAAGTTATACTGAATTAAATGTGGTCACACATTTAAAAGTAGCTTTCCCACAAGGAAGGCAACAGAAAGGAGCAACCAATAATAAGACTGACTTCCTCCTACATACCTCACAGATCAGACTACAAATGATGTACACACTTCTTCATGTTTTAATTTTCATTCACCCATCAGTAATTACAGTATTTTTCTAATCCAATGTTTTAATTATCATGGGACCATTCAACCTTCAAAGTTTCACTAACTGGAATGTTTCTAAAGTAAATAGTATATATTGGGATAATAAAATTTTTCTTTCATAGCATATATTCTGTATGTACACACACCTGCTATGTTCAAATCTGAAATTTTCAAGTTCACCATACCTTTTGCCAGTCATAAGTGTTTCAACAAGCAGAGACACCAATTCCTGTTGATCTTGTTCACTGCCTAGTTCATAAACCAATCCAAGGCCTTTGGAGGCAACATCTTGGCTAAGTTCTACAACAACAACAACAAAATCAGATAAAATTATATCATTCTTAAAAATTCTGACTACTGCCATCAAGTCAGGATTTTTTTAAAAGTTGCATTAACTTTAATTCAAAATAATATCAAGCACACATGCCAGTAATCCCAGCTATTCAGGAGGCTGAGGCAGGAAGATGGCAAGTTTGAGACCAGGATAGGCAACTTAGCAAGACGCCATCTGAAAATAAATGAAAGACAAAAAAGAGCTGGGGATGTAGTTCTGTGGTAAAATGCTTCTGGGTTCAAAACAAAAATTTAAAATTCAAAAAATAATGGTAAGATAAAAAGGGCCTAGTTCAGTGGTAGAACACCAAAAAAAAAAAAAAAAGCCAAGGTGTTTAATAAAAAAAAAAAAAAAATTCAGCCTATTTTGCTGAAACCATACTAAATTATCTCAGTGGGGACATGGCACCATAAGTCACTATAATGAGAACTACATCATAGAAAATCCAACTCACAAACCAAGACAGCATCAATAGACCTATACAGTATCACCACAGGGTACAGTAACAGAATATCATTGTAAATTGTACACAGTAGAGATAAAACAGCCTCACAGAATTTCAATATACCTATATCCAATTTTTTTAAACTGAAAGGTAATACAAGACTGTATGATTAAACATGTTATAAAATAAATCTACTATTTAAATGTATAATGCATTTACCTCTCCTAGCCTCAGTCAGACAGGAAAGGTAATAATAGAAGAAAATAGTTAGTAGAGGTAATAATAAGTACAAAGCTGAAGAACATGTTCTAAATTTTTAAAAGGAAATAAGGATTCTAATTTCCTGTACCCTAATCAGAAATTCAGTTTTTTCTTAGTCGTTAACATAATTATTACCCTTGAAACTTATAGTATAATTTTGTTTTCTTTTTGAGCTATGTAAAATAACTCAAAAAGTTCTTTTATGTTCATTAATCCAAACTTTTTGAAATGTAAAATACAAGTTTAATGAAGCTTAAAAATAAAATATTTACTGACAACCTACCATCATTTTCTGACAGAACTGAAACAAATGCACTCTGAATTTCTTTAAGATGAGACTGAAAGAAGAAAAAAGGCATTAGAACACTAAAAGTCTACCTCTTTGGGAGAGTAAAAATCTTGCTCTTAAGAGCACAAGAGCCCTGACAATCAAAGCAGTCACAACCCTGCTGCGCCCTCATCTTTACAGATGTCCAAATTACCCAAAGTTGTGCCACTTACAGGTAGTCTAATACTGAGCCTCTCCATCCTTAGCATTTCTGACCTCATACCTTCAAGTTCAGATCGTCAGTGTCTACCGACCACCATCCTTCCTTCGTGAACAGCTTATTTCAAAATCCCTGTTATTCCCCTCATCTTCATACACTTTTCTTCCAACCTTTCATTCTTAAATACTATGGTTTCCAACAGAGCTGGGAGCAAGACTTACCTTCACTTCCTTATGGGTACTAAGCTTCCTCACAAGGGAAAGGAGCCAGATGCAGGCTGCTTGCCTCACATGTGGGTTGGGGCTGATGATGTGTTTATTTAAAATCACCTCCAACACCCATGGGACCACATCATTCACTTTGGCTCCTAAAGCAAAACAATGGAAGTTAATGATTAAAAAAACTAAATATAGTTTCTTGAAAAAATTCAATTGAAACCAATAATTATTCAATATAAATGACTCCATAATCAATTAAAATTCAAACGACTGAGAGTGTACTCGCTGAAGAAATCAATAATTATTCACTTCAGAACCTAAGATAAGCCAAATAACTTTTCAGAGATATTCAGGTAACTTTAATTCCCTAGAATGAAAAATTATCCCACCCTCTCCAGTCTCAGAAATTTTACTTTTTCTAGTAGGTCTTTCTGTGCATTTTTCTCTTTTCCTTCACAACTTCTGGGCTTCTCAACCTCAACGCTGTGACGTTTCTGCCTAGATAATTCTTTGTTATGAAGAGGAAAGCTGTTCTGTGCACTGCAGGACCCCGTGTCTCCCCTCGTTAGAGATCTGTAGCCCCTGTCCTCCCCAGTGCCCAAACATTACCACACGTCTCACTCCTCCTGTGAAGAAATCATTGCTTTACATCAAACCATTGAAAATAGTTGTTCACACTGGTGATCAAACTTTTCCTTCCTCTTATTTTTCTTAAACCGACTCCAAATCAGCCATTTACTTTTCTTCACCACAGAAATTAGTCGCCAATTACCTTCCTGCTGCTTGCTAAGTCCAATGATCACTTTTCAGTTTTCATCTTTTCTTTTTCAATTCTCGACTTAATTGATCTATCAGCAGTATATACACAGCTGATTCTCCTACTAACCTACAATTTCTCTCCCCATATCACCGGGCCTCACTGACAACATTAACCTAGTTCTTAGTCATGTGAAATCCTTTCTTTTACCTTCCCATAACTACAAGGTAGCCAGCTGCAGTTCTACTATTGGGGCACTACAATCACCAAGTAAACACTCCTTACTGAAGTCCTACATCATGCCCAGTGTTACATGCTAGAGATACTAAGATGGCCATGGACGAGGCCCTAACTGGCTTCTCAAATGCTCTCCTTTCCATTCACAGCAAGACTACTAACTGTAACAAACAATATCTAAAAGGACAAGTAGGGACTGGTATTGTGGCTCAGTTGTAGAGCGTTTGCCTCACATGCGTGAAGCACTGGGTTCTATCCTCAGCATCACATAAAAATAAATGACTAAAATAAAGATATTGTGTTCATCTACAATTTAAATATATATATATATATATATATATATATATATTTTTTTTTTTTTTTAAAAAGGATAAGTAGCACTCAGCTGAGAATGACAGAATATGCATGACCAAATTTCAGGGTCACAGATTCATAAGCACCACTTCTCCACAATATGTTATATTTTCCTTTCCCTGAACGCAAAGATGAGAGAACTAAGTGTTGATTTAGTGGACAATTTGAGATTCTTTTGCCTGAATAAAAAGCCAAGCAGGATCCAATTTTCCAAGAAGACAACATAGTGGAAGTTCAGTAGTATAAAAATCAGCATAGATATCTCTCTATTATCCTTTTCCTTAAGTTATTATGTGAAAATCTATGAACTTAAAAAATATGCCTCTTATAGCAAATCCACTGCCCAGTATAAATCCTCACTTCTGTCAGGCCTCTGATATCACCTCTCACATGCAACCTGGGAATTTCCACTTTACATATGAATGCCTCCTTGTTAACAATGGTCACTTTCTTGAGTATCTTCCTTTCTCTTGTACAAATTTCTCATTGCTTTACCTCATATACATTCAAAGAGAAGCCTCAGATAAGTGACTAATTCAGCTTCTGTCAATCCACAGCTGTCCTAACTATAGTGCAAGCCAAAAGTGTTTTTTCTATTTCCTTTAAATTTCTTTATGGTGGCTAATCCAATACTAGGTAACACAGTAATGCAGTGTTAAATGTTAATCCTAAGTGCAATAACTAGATTAATATTTCATGATAGGATATAATTCACAACAGAATAATTACCATGACAACACTATATTTTAATTTCCAACTGAGAAAATAAAATCTAAACACTTTGGTGAATTTTCCTTTTGTTTTAAGGATTAAAAGAAAAATTCTGGTTCAATATGGAAATGGATTTTCAATTCCAAATTCAAGGCAAACCACAAGATATTTTAAATCTTAAATCTATAACATAGTCAGAAAGCATACTGACTCCCAGATGTGCAATCAATAAGAGCCAGTGCACCTTCAAGGCTAGCAAGACTCTGAAGCTATATTATGTAATAAAGAATTTAGGGGACACATCATTTGGAAATTGATACATCTCAAACTCTGAAACTGGCTAAATACACTCATGAAAAGAAGAGAAGTTTGAAGGAATTCACTGATAACTCCCTGTCCTGTTTGCCAAAAGCCTTTTAGAAGTTCTCACTCATGTCATGTTTACTTTTCTTCTATCAGCTGTTTTCCTCAATGGAACCAAATTAGAATAGCATACGTAAGTACTTGAAACCAAGTTCATAATTTTTTTGCCTCAAGTGTTATACAGAAAACAAAAACTAATTAGCTGAATATTTGGTACCAGCAAGAGGAATATATTCTTCTTCAGTCACTAGCCAGGCATCTCGGGCAGCCACAGAACTAGTTCCTATTGCAGCACTGGTAATGGCTTCACCAATTGTGAACTGAAGTTCTATCTGCTTGGCCTGCAAAAAGGGAAGCAAAAGCCATGAATGAGGGAGAGTATGTCTCCAAAATATCCACTACTATAAAAAACCTGCTTAATCCCTTGTTTCTCAGCATGCTTTGTTTTCACTCTTTTGACAGGTTTAACTCAGTGGTTCAAAAGCAAAGTAGAAGAGAGATAGAGAATGTAAGAATGACTAGAAGACCTTTTTCCAGGTCCATGTTACACTCTTCACCTTCAGTAGAAAATGACTAAGCAGTGATTTTTAATCTCTGGAAGCATCATACAGTTCATCTAGGAGAACAGGGTGTGCACTGGCTTTGAAGCCACACTGATCTCAGTACAAATTCTAGCTGTCTCACCAGCTACATACCCTTTATCTAAACTTCCCTGAGCCTCAACATAAAATTATCACTCACCTCATCAGGCCCCATAAGGATTATATAAGGTTACTACACATAAAGCTTCGACTGTACAGTATGCCTGACCATAATAACTGTACAATAAACAGTAGCTATCATAATTACCTAATATTTATTTATACTTTATTAATTCTTCATACTCTTAAACTTCATGTCTACAAGCTACTGTCAAATGATTCAAAAAAAAAGAATGATAAACCAAATGTAAAATGTTCAAATTTAGCAAATCTAGATAAAAAATATATAGGAGTTCATACTATTCTTTTAACTTCACTGTAAGTTTGAAATTGCTTCAAAAGTAAAGCATTAAGATTCCTGTAGTATGTATTCAACTGTTTAAAAATCTTACTTAGAAATTTTGACATGCTTCACAAGTATGAGTCACTGACCCAACATAGAACTGGACCTGCCTTGGTTCCCTCTGGCATTTTTCTGTTTACTGTGACTTAGAAGAAGTCTAAGAACAGGAGGAGTAAGAAAGGAAAGAAGAACAGACACAGCCTATGAGGAGCATGAGCATAGTGACTCCACAAAGCATACAAACAACATTCCTATGTTAGCCATTCCTATGCTCCATCAACTAAAAGCTGTGATCATGATGAGGCATCAAGCATTAAACACCACAAGCTTCCCAGTCGAAGGGAAATGGATGTAAAAGCTTCTGCCCTGCAGCTTCCCTAGCCAAAAGCTTCTCTTGGCAACTTCAAGCTAAGAAAAGGTATTTCAACACAGGATCTTTTATAGGGATTCATTTTATGTGCCTATTGTTACATGTTTTCTATTGTGAATCATATAGTTGGCATTGAAAACAAAAAGTCCCATAACTACATTTATAGATGATACAAGATCCTGCCTTTAATTTAAACATTCCAGAAATAAAAAAAGGGTTGACAGATTAATAAAGCAAGCATGTGGGAGTTCAATATATAATGATTCTACCTAATAGAAGCTGTGATAAATGCTATGAAGAAAAGGAATGGGAATCGTGATCACACAAATAATTGAAGAATCTACTCTAGTCTGAAGGGTCAGGAAAGGCTTTTCAAGGAGCATAGCAGTAACTTGAGAAGGAAAATAAGTACAGCACTTTCAAAAGTTAGAGCAAAGGGGGCCTAAGAGGCAGGTACACAAAAATGTGAGTGAATGTCAAAATCAGGGCTAGACTAGACAGACACCAGATCAGGCCATATTCAGATACTTATCACAATGTGTTAGTATTTGCTACTTGAAGATCATCTCCAGTACCCTGGGCATCTAATGGACAGAAGCTAAATCACCACACTTGAAAGCAACTGGAATTACCAGCACCCACTTCCCACAGCCAGCTGGCTGACTGAGCAGGTTTCTCCTTCTACCTATACTGCACTCTTCTTCACTCAAAAATTATGAGGAAAGGTCTGAACAGTGACAAGCCTAAAGCTAGCAGCCAAAAGGCAGCATGTGATAAATAAATGAATAAAGGTTTAATTAAAAATCTCACTCAAAAAAAAAAAATTCTCATAGCATGCAAAAATTTGAACTAAAATATCCCTTTTTTTTGACTAACAATCAGAGAATAATATAAATACCTCCACGGAATCCATGAGACCTTGCAAAAGGAGTTTCTGGTGAGGAAAATCCCCATCCCCAACTGGAAAATAGCCCAGTGTTTGAATTGCTCTTTCTTTCATCTGGAAGAAAACAAAATTTTTCTTTTAGACAAAGTATGTAACAGTTTTATCCCAGAACAGTATCTCCAAGATGAGATGACAAGGAGGGCAATCTGTCAAACTAACACAGCCATACCTACATATTTATAAAAACATCTAATTTTATAGTATACCTGTAAGACAATAAAGGCAGAAAGATATAAAACTGAGTCCATAATGGATCCACAGCTTTGTTAAAAGAAAAAAGCCTTCAGTCTTAATATCCTTTAAACCATCAAGGTTAGAAATGTGGGTTCTGGGACACAAATAAAACCATATCTCAACCATTTTAGTAGCCTTTACAGGTAGGTATATAACCTCTCTAGGGTGCTTGCCCATGTTATCTCATGAACAACTATGCTTACTGAATTAAACTTTTTGGAGAATTCAGTTTTAATGCATGTAAGTGCTTACTCCCTGGCACATTGCAGGACTCAACAATAGTTGGTAATGATTGGTTAATAAAAACTATACTGTGTGATCTTAGAAAGTTTTAACAGAAGCTAGACCACAGTAAGATTATCATTGGTAAACCTGTAGCAAGCTGGGGGCATTGGCACATGCCTATAATCCCAGCTGAGACAGGAGGACCTCAAGTTCAAAGCCAGCCTCAGCAAAAGCAAGGCTTCAGTGAGACCCTGTCTCTAAATAAAATACAAAAAAAATAGGCCTGGGGATGTGGCTTAGTGATTGAGTGCCCTGAGTTCAATCCCCAGTACCACCTCCCCCCACCCCCCAAAAAACCTGTAACAAACTAATTTTTCTCATTAAATCATCTTTAAAAGGGATGTACTTTGATCACAAGGAATGTGTTAAAGCCTATGAAAATTATTACCCAAACCTAAAAAACTACAAATGTCCTTTCCTTCAGATTATTCACACTGTTTATTAATGACCGGGCTTCTTAAAACCAAATTGATTATAGGAGGTAAAGACTTAGATCTTCTATAAAAATACAAAAATCATAAAAACTAACTTAACAGTTTATTATCTATCTCATACATAACAAAAGATTTCATATGAATTTAATATTTTATTCAAATCTTACAGTTAAGGACCTACAATGGATTAACTGGGTCAAACAATACACATACTACAGTTGTACACAAATCACCTCTACCTTAAAAGCAAATAGTAAACTTTCTTCTTTAACTTTATCATTCTTTTAGCAAATCCTTCCTTCAGCTGCAATGCCATCTATCTCAGTATAATTTAATTTTACTCACTTAGATATCTATAAATGAAATAATTCCAGAAGGAAAGGAAAATAGAAAAAGACTTACCTTATTTGTTTCTTTACTGGAAGGAATTCTATTTAGCAAACTTTCTACAAGATGTAGTTTGGTAAAGCCAGATCCCTCGTTGTGGATTGGGAGTGGACCATTTCTGCCAATTTCACCCAAAGCCGTACAAGCAGCAATTGCCAAGAGGGGTGACGTACTATCCAAAAACGAGCCTGTAAGCACATTTAACAAAACAGAAAATAGTCCACTAATTATCCTTCTGATCCAAAGCAATCGGCAATATATTAAAGTTTTTTTAAAGATAGCAAAATAAAATCAAAATCTATAATATAACCATTTGTAAACATTTACTCGGTAATGGTAAGTGGATACAGCATCCTTTTTGAATGTTTAAATTTTTTCCCACAACAGAACCACTCCTGTCATATGGAAACATGTAGGGAAGAAAAGTACAAAAAACAAATACTTTCATTGTTACTAAAACTACAGAACTTGAGTTTCTGTTTAAAAGAAAAGCTTGTGCCTTTAAAGTATAATTTAAAGGCTTTACTAAAATGTAACAAAGAAATTTAAAGGCTTTACTAAAATGTAACTTAATTCAAAAATACCAACAGTCAAGTCAGCACAGACATTAATGACCTATTGTTTCTGTGGCGCTCTGAATGAGTTCCTCTTGCTCAGGCAGCAAATCTGTATTTGTCTCTTGGTCTTGCTGCTCTGCCATTCTCATCTTCTTTTTAGCCAAGTATCTTCCCACCGTGAATCCCAAAGCAAGCAAGGATCCATGCTGTATCTCGGGGCTCTACATTTAACAACACAATAGCATATGTCTGTCTTTCTCACACATGAAAGAACATACTAAAGTAACTGTTTATTAAATCATGTCTCTTAACTACTGTTTATAACCAAAAAGTAAAATGATCACTTGGATCCACTAGATATCAATGAATCAAACAAAAGAAGAAGAGAAATCTTGAGTTTCTAACAGAGTATGCTGAGAAGTTAAATGAGTCTTAATTCACTTCAAGTTTTAGATACCCTAATTTCACACACACTCCAACTCTGGGTACATTGATGGCCTTAAAATGCTTCTACAGCAGTCATGCTTTCTTCTGGCTTCCACCACTTGTGTAGCTGCAATATCATAATTTTCAAGAATAACTTCTCAGCCAGGCGCAGTGGTGCATGCCTATAAGTACTTTGGGAGGCTGAGACAGGAGAATTGCGAGTTCAAAGCCAACCTCAGCAACAGCAAAGTGCTAAGCAACTCAGTGAGATCCTGTCTCTAAATAAAACACAAAACAGGGCTGGGGATATGGTTCAGTAATAGAGTACCCCTGAGTTCAATCCCTGGTACAAAAAAAAAAAGAATAACTTCCCCCTATTACCATCAAAACACAATAAGCAGATCATATTTCTAACTGTTAAAACCTCTAAGCACAAGGGAGTAAAGAAACTTTTTGAAAGCCAATTTGCTTTTTTCATAAGCACAGTGGTAAATGACAGGAAAAGTGGGAGGAAAAAGAGCTAACATTTCTGAGTACCAGGCAGCACTAGGGATTCTCATGTATTTAGCCACCACTGTTTTCATGACACCTGAAACCATGCTTTTCAGACGTAGCACTCAAATCTGTTAAATGAACTGATTGCATCTATATATTATCTATCTCACTTAATCTTTACAATCATAAAAGCAAGGAATTTTTAAGTTCGTTTTATAAATTGGAACACAGAAACTAAAAGTAGGTTAGATAATGTAGTAAAACCCTACTACCTCCCATAAAAAAAACTGAAGACAAAACTGAAAACATACATGATTGTCTTTTGTAGTCTTTATAAGTTGTTCTATCATTGATTTCAACTCATTTCCCGATACTGTTGATACAACCACAGAATAAAACAATGCTGCCAATTCACGCATTTCTTCCTTACTGCTATTCATCAGACTCTGAGAAGTAGAGAAAATATGTACATGATATATAATCATCTTCCTACTGACAACATCAAACATTTAAAATTAAAAGAAAAAAAAGAATAAATGATAACATTTTAATGTTTGATCTCTTGGTATCCATGAGAAAAGAACACAATAAGCAATTATTTTAAAACAAAATGAAAATTAAACATGTACCAAAACCTTAGGCATGTTTTCATCAAAGATACAAAAGTTCCAAATAGGTAAATAAACACACACATGATCTAAAACAGAGGTCAGCAAACATTTTCTGTAAAGAACCAAATGGGCTTTGTGGGTCACATGGTCACTGTTGCAAACACTCCATTTCGTCACTGCAATGCAAAAGCTGCCACAGAAAACAAATAGAAACAGTTCTGTTCCAATAAAACATTATGGACAACACAGTTCACTTATGTCATAAAATGTTATTTTTCCTTTGACTTTTTTTCAACCATTTAAAACATAAAAACCATTCTTAGCTTGCACATCATTAAAGAAAAAAAAAAAAACACAGGAGGGGCTGGAGTTGTGGCTCAGTGGTAGAGCACTTGCCTAGCATGTGTGAGGCACTTAGTTTGATTCTCAGCACCACATATAAATACATAAAATAATAAAGGTCCATCTTCAACTAGTAAAACATTAAAAAAACACACACACACAGGAGTCAGGCCAGATTCAGCCCATGGACCATAGTATAATGATCCCTCATCTAAAAGATCAAAACTCAAAAACTACAGAGTCATTTCTAAACCAGAAAATCTTCACAAAGAATAAAAAACCTTTTTATATTACAACCAATTTCATGAGACCAGATTTTCCAGAGAAATGCAAAATTCCTATTTCTTGGCAAATTACATTTCATATTTTCACCTAAAAAACATAATCTATACATTTTTACCAAACTCAAGCTATATTTTTCAAAATGCACTGCATTTCACAGCACAAGAGGTATATAAAACTGGATAGCCATACTTGTACTTTTTAAAAAACTAATCATTATTTGCCTGAAATTTAAATTTAAGCATTCTTACATTTTTATTTGTTAAACCTGGTAACCCTATCAATGTGATTATGGGAGAAGAACACTCCAACATATGGCTGGAGAAAGCTAAATTGGTATTACTCACATAAAGGGTATGGCATTACCTATCAAAATTACAAAAGCATGTATCTTCTGACCCAGCAAGTCTACCTCCAGAGAATCCATCCAAAAAACATACTTCTTTATATGCAAAATGGTATAATGGTAGCAGACTGAAAGACTTTAAATCATCATCAATAAGGATCCAGAATAAATCATACAATGAAAAATGATGAGGCTGTTAAAATAAAGAGATGCTCTCTCCAGTTATAGAGGAACAGCTCCAAGTTTTATTATTAAGGGAAAGAAATAAGATACAAAACCATTTGAGTAATATGCCACCTTTTGTGTAAAAGAAAATAAAAAAAATTTAAAAAAAAAAAAAAACATTTTTGTGTGTGTAAATGAGTAAATTCTGGATACAAAAATAAGTGATGCCCTATGTATGACTGACTGTCAGAGGCAAGAGAGGAAGTGGGGCAAGAGGATGCTGGATAGGTAGGAGAGTTATAGAAAAACATTTTACATATTTTAATTTAAACTACATAAATCAATTCCTTATTTAAAAAAAACAATATTTTTGAAACAAAAAGAGATATTACTTTTTAACTGATATGACTCTCAAATTCATTTCCCACTGTTACCCAGATTGGTCTTGAGATATACTGACCTACTACATGTTTTCTATTAATTGTTTGATGATGAGTCATTTTCAAAATGAACTAAAAGTAGAAAACGTCAGAGAAACACAAGCGTGAAGAGGAAGAAATCATGAGATTAAAGTGTGAAATACCCAGATTCAAAGAGGAGTATACATGCACAAGATATACCTTTATCCATTCTGTTTTGTCTACAAACTTGGCAGCCAACTTTTCTGGATACACTGACACAGCTTCCAATAGACAGTACATGACTGGCAAACCTAAAGAAGAATTCAGAACCCTTTTAAGTTTTGAGAAACAGAATGAACATACAGGGATCACCAAATGCCTTTTAAGAATGAGGTTATTGCTCAAACACAAACTCCCTCAGTTACACAAAAACAAAAAAATTGTACAATCTAAATGTAGTATGTGACTCAATATAGCAAATTTACAGATTAGCTATCTACCAAAAAGGGATGTCCTGCTCTTCACATCAACTTCCAAATTGAAAATGTGTATCTATTGTTAGCATTTCTTTCTGAAAACTAAATCAAGGATAAATCAGATAAGTTTAGAATAAAAATAAAGACTAATGTCTTGTTACATAAGTAAAGATGGAGAATAATTTTGCTATAAATTCTTAACTGAATTTAAAATTGGATTTTTACATAAGTGCTTCAACACCTTTCTTTGGCATACCCACTTCCTACCTCCAACACCTGCTAATAGCTGCTGAAGCAGGCCAATGTAGATCTGAACAGGGTTGGTTTCTCCACTCTTACTAGACGATGATGAAGCTGTCACCTGGCTGCTTGACATTAAAGTCCGTATGTAGCGTCCAATAGCTGGAGCATGATCTTGCATATCAGCCAAACTCTGAGAGGTAGGTACCACACCTGCACTGTGAGCCAGGCACATGCGCAAGTACAGGACTATCTAAAACCAGAAGGAGAGAAATACCAGAAAAACTTCTCAAAAAGTCACTATGGTAGGGTATTTTTCAGAGTGACAATTTCCAGTTTTGAATCCCCCCACCCTGCTTCACAAAGCTTTCTCAACTCCCACGGAATCCAAAAACATGACTTGATATTTACACTTAACTACCATAATGAAGTAAAATTTATATAACAAGCTTTTACAAAATCAAGTGGTATTTCTTTAATGGAATTAAAATGTAAGCCAGGCACAGTGGCACATGCCTGTAATCCCAGCACCTCAGAAGGCTGAGGCAGGAAGATCACGAGTTCAAAGCCAGCCTCAGCAAAAGTAAGACCCTGTCTCTAAATAAAACTCAAAAATAGGGCGGGGAATGTGGCTCAGTGGTCAAGTGCCCCTGAGTTCAATCCCTGGTAGCCAAGAAAAAAAAAGGAAACTCCATTTCTTTTTTGGCAGGTGGGGAGAGGAGAGCACGGGGCAGGGGGTGGGGGGGTTTGCTGGGGATTGAACCCAAGGCTTTGGACATGCTAAAATATATGCTCTACCTCTGAGCTACACCCCTCTTTTTACTAGACTCTAAACAAGATTACTTCTTGTAATTTAACTAGTACAAATCAATAATCTGAAACATAATTTTCCTTAATAAATATTATAAATTAATCCTCTTTGCCCTTCAAACATAAAAAACCTTAACAATCTCAACAACATATCAGCTTTAAAACTCAAATTTAACTTGCTACAACAGCCCAACAGTAATCAATACTGAGCATCTAGTTCTTTCACAGAAATAATCTACCTATGGGCTACAAATGTGGCTTAGCAGTAGAGCACCTGCCTAACATGTTCCAGGCCCAGACTTCAATCCCCAGCACCAAAGGAAAAAAAGTAAATAAAATAAACCTGAGATAACCATGAATTAAAATAATATCAATTACCAAATAATGTTTTTTCAGGATTTTCTGTTTTGTTTTGTTTTAAATAAATACCCTGATAAAGAACAATGATGCTACAATATGGGCTTAGCTATAATGAAAAAGATCACAGATACCTCTATGGGCGTGAAGCTACCTTTTAGAATCTATAAAGGAAGCTGAACAGAAATATATCAAAGTCCTACCTCTCCAAATGCTGCTGGATTAAATGGAAGGACAGTAGTGCCAGTCATGTATTTGACTGGAGTTTTCATTCGATGGGAAGCCTAATAAATATAAACCCCAAACAAACAATTACTAAAAATTGAGCACATGCCCGCCCTCAACTCAAAATAACTATTTCTAGCTATATTACTGTCCAAAGTTTGCATCTTTTTCTAATCAAAACCTTTTCCCATTAATCCTGCTGATTGTGTATGTCCCTCACATCCTAATTGGTAGGTGTGATGCCTTTTGCCCATATTTTTTACTGGCATATTTAAAAAGAATAAATCTACTCCAGAAATCTACTGACACAGTCAACCCAGGTCACTGAAAGCCAGTTACTTTCATTAATAATGGATGTAGGAGAAAAACACAAGCATAAGGCATCTTCAGGATACAAATATGACTGTTAAGAAAAACAGAATCATGACTACTGCATATTGATCTCCAATTCCCTTAAGGTGCCTACCTAGCAAAAAGTGAGGTCACCAGTAGAGGTAAAAAGACAGGTACCCTCCAACATATTCAAAGAAATACTGATGTAGAAAGTGGGACAGTCAGAGGTATGGATTCTTACCAATAATACTCAGATCCACCAGCAGAAAACACAACACAAAAGCAAAGATTTGCAAAATCAGATGGACAATCATGGTGAGAAAAACCTAAACTGCTCCCTGAGGTGTCCTTCAATTTATGGTATAATAGTGCTACTAAAAATAAAAAAGAAGCTGGGCGCAGTGGCACACGCCTATAATCTCAGCACTTCGGGGGGCTGAGACAGGACAATCGCAAGTTCAAAGCCAGCCTCAGCAATGGCAAGGCACTGAGCAACTCCTATCTCTAAATAAAACATGAAATAGGGCTGGGGATGTGGCTCAATGGTCGAGGCCCCTGAGTTCAATCCCCAGTACCAAAAAAAAAAAAATTAAAAAATAAAAAGGAGTGCCAAACACGGTGTGGAATGCCTATAATCACAGTTGCCCAGGAGGCTGAGGCAGGAAGAACACATGTTCAAGACCAGTCTGGGCAACTTAGTAAGATCCTATGTCAAAATAAAAGGGTTGGGGATGTAGCTTAGTGGGTTTCATCCCCAGTTACCACTATCATTCAATCCATCAATAAATAAAAGGAGGAGCTGGGGATGCAGTTCAGTGATAGAGCACTTGTCTTACATACACAATCCTTGGGACTTATCCCCTGCACTGCAAAAAATAAAAACTAAAATAAAAGCAAAAAAGAAAATATATTTTTAAGTATATCCTATCAAGGTAAAAAAATTTATACACAACCAAAAATGTGGAAAATCATGAAAAGAATTAAAAGTCATTCCATTTAGGTAAAACAGATCAATTAAATTTAAGAATTGTTTTTTTTTTCCTCACTCTGTACCTCCCTCTTACTGTAAATGTTAATACTACTAGAAACTACTCCATTTGAACCTAGTGGTTACATTTTTCACTTTAAAAATGTTTGTTTGTTCTTAATTTTCATCCATTACATGTTTCAAGCTAATTATCTGAAGCCAGGTGCCATACCTTTTCTTGGATATAATATACCATTTCTGGGAAAGAAGGCATCTGCTTAGAAGCAGCTTCTTTTTTATTTCTACCAGGAAGACACCTTAATACTCGTTGTGCTTCTCCATGAACTTCTTCTCGTCTTTCAAAAAGACAAATAAGAATAAAAAATAAATTTCACCAACTAGAAAGTGATCATTTGAAGAATGAGAACAGGAATTTTATTTGGCAGCTAGAATTCTGAGTATTAGATATATTCTTGGCTATCTATACAAAGAGTCAATAAAATATAAGAAGTTAATTTTTTGGAAATTTCCTGAAATTTGGAGAATCATCTGGTTTGTGTCTTTGATTATTAACCCACAGAAATAAACAAGACAGGCTATTGCAATCCATTATGTAAGCATCTATGTGTATGCTTTACCCTTAGTAGAGGCAAATCATAAACGATAACATGTTAAAATTCAATGACTGTCCAATGTTCTGTACACTCCCCAAAGTTTTACACTTCTGTGCAGACCAACTATAATTCTTTACAAATGGTAATTGATAAATGATATCAATATTTAAAAATGTTAAACCCAACCGATTTCAGACCACCCTATTAGACTATGACCTCAGCAATATTCTTATTCAGACACCACAGAAAGGTCATTTTATAAGTCTATAACCTACTCTGAATTGAGTGTAGTTTTCCTAACAATATCTTACAAAGAGAAGAAAAGAAAGAATTAATAAATAAAGCCTCAAGTTGCCAGAAGATTTTCATTTGACTGGAACAATATTAACTAAAGGAAGAAAACTTGAATTAGTTATGCTTTGATTTTGTAAATAAAAGTAATTTTCAGCCCCTATGGATAAAGTAGAGAGGTTAACAATGGACATAAATCATGGCTTTAACATGATCTACTACCTCAGCTCCCAGGCCCTGGAACCCTCTGGCCTCTAGCTAGGCAACTACAGTACAAAAGTGAGAAACAGTAGACCACCAGCACAATCCTAAACCACTTTAGCCAAATTAAATGCAAATGAGTAAGAAGCAGTCGCCAAGATTAGAAATCAAAGTCAGGACCTGGCAATACCTATGATAGGTAAGATATCAAACAAAAAAATTGGAGCAATTTATAGGGAAAAGGCATCAAGGACATACCAAATATTCTGTTGGGCCAACCAGAATAATGAAATAATGAAAATTATTATCAAGAAATTATCCATTTTTAAAAACCAGAACATAAACATTTATTGGAAAGGGTATTCAAATGATCAAAGGATATAAAATTTTATTTAAATCATTCATCAGCATAAATTACTTTTCACTATAAGAATCTCATTTAAAAAATACAAAAATTTTAAGTATTGCATGTATTAACGGTTTAGTATTATGAAATACATTGGAGTGTTTCATGAATTTCAAAATGTCACTGACAATAAAAACAATAAAATATATTTGATAAGAGTTGTTTTAATACACAATATATTTCATATGCTTACGGTTTTTTAAAGTATGTCCAATTTCAGAAACATTTAAGCAAATGAATAAACACATCATATTCTCTATAAATATAATCATACAATTCACTAATACAAAACCAGTATATATACCTCATTTTAAAACTTTAGGATATTAAATACAAAATACTTTATCAATATATCAAAATATATATATCAAACTATCAATGGCATTATCCTTTTTTCTCCTTATATAGGTCCTGTTTTTAGATATATAATTATATATATAGTTTAATTTGCTTTATTTGCATCTGATAATTTCTATATTATCTATCATATATTACATACATATATGTAATCTATATACATTATACAGGTATACATGTAATCTATACATGTAATTCTACTGAATTCAGACTTCAATATGTAAGTATTAAAAATAGGTATATGTACTGTAAGTATTGAATATAGGTCATATAGGTATGTGACTACAGGTCATATCAATTACAGAATTCAATACCTATAAATATACAAATATATGACTACAAGTCATATCAAGAGCCATATTCTTAACTGTTTAATAAACTGCTTCTAAATTTCATAGGCCAAAAATTTAAACACTAATTTTGGTAATTTACAAATAAATTTAAATGAACACAAATTCAAATTAACACCTTTTGAAACTTACGGATCTCCTGCAGCCAGTAGGAGCAAGTATCTGGAAGGTATATGATCTGAGGGAAACACTGTGCTGGCAAATTTCACAGCCACTTGTCGAACTTGAACTTCAGGCTATTGGACACATAAAAACAGAGACACCCACCCACCGACCCAAAAACAAAAGAATTAAATTATCAGCAACTCATTCTAGTAACAGTAAGTCATCCTAATCATAAACAATTCAAAATTTAAATAGACATTTCAATAATTGTGTCTAAATCAATAAAATCAAAACATTATTT
The DNA here is from genome assembly GCA_004024805.1 of Geosciurus inauris. Taxonomy (NCBI): domain Eukaryota; kingdom Metazoa; phylum Chordata; class Mammalia; order Rodentia; family Sciuridae; genus Geosciurus; species Geosciurus inauris. The sequence goes on from PVHX01004680.1 coordinate 63,512, forward strand.
GTTCAAGCTCTCTTTTGTGGGGTGGGAGGTCGTTGCCCAGAATGAACCCAGAGCCTCACCCATACTAAGTATACACTCTACCACTGAGCTATACCTGCTGCCAGCCCTGTTCAATATATTTATGTTCTTTGAAGTCTTTGGAACAGTAGCATTACCTAATGAGTACTTTTAGGAAATAATATAGTATTCACTAAATAATGCAGACAAGACCCTCAAAAACAACTAGAGAATCTATTCTGTACATGCACATATTAAGCCCAAATCTTGGGACCAAGGTCATTGTGACAGTTTCCAGTCAATATCTCTGCCTCCCTAACTCATACGAGTGAAATTCAGGTGTTTTGCAAAGAATACAAACAGAAATTACTGGTAATCCCTACAAATTTGAAGTAAATACTGCAAACATTTCCAGATTAGCTCTAAAATTACCACTGACTCCAGAGCAAAGACTAAATTACATAAATATATTAAGTTAACTTAGTTTAATAACTTAAGAATATAAAGTTCAAGCCGGGCGCGGTGGCTCACACTTGTAATCCCAGCACTTAGGGAGGCTGAGACAGGAGAATCGCGAGTTCAAAGCCAGCCTCAGCAACGGCGAGGCACTAAGCATCTCAGTGAGACTCTGTCTCTACATAAAACATAAAACATAAAACAGGGCTGGGGATGTGGCTCAGTGGTCGAGTGCCCCTGAGTTCAATCCCCAGTACCAAAAAAAAATATATATATATATATATATAAAGTTCAACCAGAAAAGCAGTTTCAGCACCTGTTGATCCTAAAGCTTTACCTCATATTATCTTCCTCCAAGATCTTTCTGTAGCCACAAAGGTAAGTGAGATAAGATAGATATTAACGGCTGAAATTATAGCTCAGTGGTATAGCATTTGCCTCACATGCATGAGGCACTCACTGGGTTCAATCCTCAGCCATAGATAGATAGATAGATAGATAGATAGACAGACAGACAGACAGACAGATAGACAAAAATATTGTGTCCATCTACAACTAAAAAAAAATATTTAAAAAAGATAGATATTAATAAATCCATTCTGGTATTCCTGATAGTTAGTGCTTAAGCTACATTGAAGAGCAATGATATTAAGAACTAGTCTAGACTATATAATTTAGCCTAGAGTTTAAATGCTTTAAATGTAGCCTATGAAAAGGAAAAAATTAGCTTTGGCTTGATAATACTGCTACATGATTTGATCTACATGAACCGAACCAGTATCTATAAGCACGACACAAGTATACTTGTATGCTTGTTTTAAGTATTCTGCTCCAATAAGTTTCCAGATAAGCCTAAAAATCTTTGTCCATGATATGTGACACTGAACCATGTGAACTGGACACCAAAAGTATTTGACAATGGGACTCTGTATGGTAAGATTTCTGAATGTACATAAGGGCAAAATTTAATCCTATCATATTTCAATAGAAATCAGATACCTTCCGGACCTTAAGTATTCCCTCATCAAGAATGTATTAAATTATGTCAACCTCATTTCAGTAGGAAGCATTTTATATTAATCTCACCAATATTTTTTGGCAATATTCCCTTTTCCAATGTCCCCTTTCTAAAGGTAGAACTGGAGGACAAAGAAACCACTAAAGCAAACATATAATATTTAACTTTATACTGTGTATTACACATTATACTTATGTGTGTGTATATCTATAGGTACTCCAAATTCTTATGAACTCCCACTTTTTTGCAGGGGAGGGATACCAGGGATTGAACTTGGGGGCACTCGACCACTGAGCCGCACCCCTAGCCCTATTCTGTATTTTATTTAGAGACAGGGTCTCACTGAGTTGTTTGGCATCTCGCCATGGCTAAGGCTGGCTTTCAACTCGCAATCCTCCTGTCCCAGCCTCCCAAACTGCTGGGATTACAGGTGTGTGCCACTGCACCCAACTTGAACTCCCACTTTTGCTAGGAAAAAAACAGGACTAGAAAGAAGAACATGGATGATGGTACTGGCTTACTTCCTGGTGACTACTTTTGACATATGCATCTTGTTTCCCTTTCCTTGTTTTTCTCTCAAATACATGATCTCACTCATATGTGAAATCTAAAAAAGTTGATTTCATAGAAGTTGAGAGTAGAATAGCAGTTACCAGACTAGGCAAAGTAGAGGACAGAGAGGGATGGGAAAAGATTGGTCTATAGGTGCTAAGTTATAGTTAGAAGAAATAAGCTCTGGTGTTCTATTGCATAGTAGGGTGATAATAGATCATGATAACTTACTGTATATTTCAGAAAAGCTAGAAGAAAAGATTTTTAATTTTTCACAAGGAAATGATAAATGTTTAAAAAGACAGAAATACTTACCCTGATGAGCATCTTACAATATATACGTGTATTGAAATATGACATATCCCATAAATATGCGTAATTTTTTTGTCTACTTAAAACCAAGTTTTTAAATATAAAATGTGTATGCTACTAGTCATTGTCATTCACATAGTTGGTCCTACCTTTATTAAGTAAGAAGCCACAAGTGCCTCCATCAGAGTTCGCTGTGCTCCTTCCAAAGAACTATATGCCCCAACCATCATAGATAATGCTTCTTGAATAGCAAGCCGTGTCTCAGGCTCTTCCTGTAAGGATGATAAAAATAGTGTTTCCTTCCCTGTTGACTTCCAAGTATGCATCTAAGTAGAAAGTATAAACTTACCATCTGTTTCCCTACCTTACATAGGGCTTCAAAAAGCTGCTGCACAAGAGCTATATCCTTAGTGAATAAATGGGGCATTCGACTGTAAGAAAATACAAGGATATCATTATGATCATAAATTTCCATGAGATAAAAGAAAAATGAAACTACACACCAATTTTTCTAAACTTCTACTTTCATCTCTGAACACAGTGTCAGCATAATTAGATTACCTCCCCAAAGAACCCAATAGTTTTACAATATTTAATTCTTCAACTATCCAATCTTAGTAACTCTTGATTAATATATATTTTTTTCTAGATATCCCCTCTATAAATTCCATGCATTCAGTTAACATTTCTGATTTTAACATAAAGAAAAGAGGTAAGAACAAATTGCAATTTAAACTAAAGATTATGGTAAGGGGCTTTGCTACTTCATGCCAACAGACAAGGGGCAAAGTTTGCCAACAACCTTGTGCTGCCTAAGTGGATCTGGGTTGCTTTATTCTGAACCCCAAAGCTCCTTTCCCTGCACAGTAGAGAAGAGCAACACCTATTCTACAGAGGCAGATACAGAACCTGTGCATGGAGCCAAAGCAGCACATGGTGCCACCGAGGACACTTGATCTCTGTGTCCCTATTTTGAAACATAGCAAATGAAGATAAAATTAAGAGGAAGTGGAATGAAGAATCATACTGAAAAGAAAATAAATCTATCTTTGAAAACAGGGCTACTTAGAATCATAATATAAACACTATCAGAAAAAAAAAATCACTACACAAAAATGACCATAGGAATTATAAAGTTTGTTGGTCAATAGCAACACAAACATTTAAGGTCAATCAAACGTCTGTAGGGGACAAAACTTCTAACCCATTATCATGCAATTCAGTTCAAAATCTCATCGCAAGACTACATTTAATATGGTAACATATCTTCAAATGTAAATTAAAATGTCTTACATCTTCTTTCTTCTACAAAAGGAAGAGTTTTCTAAACAACTAATGGCCATTAAGTACATTTCCTTTCAGAATCACAACAAATTTATGTTCCATTCATTATTAAATGCCACAATTTTTTCTCAGTTTACCAACAGGATATCTCCCACTAAAAAAGAGTTTACTCACCTGGAGAGTTTTCCAACAGCTGAATATGCCATTGACAGTAGTTTAGGATCCTTAAAATTAAAAGAAAACGAAAAAAGAAAAAAAAGGAAAAGAAAAAGGAAAAAGAAAAGGAAAAGAAAAAAGAAAAAACAGACAAAACAAAAAATAGTAAACAGCAAAACCTTTCGCTGCAATTACATGCATTATTTTACTTCTTGCTAAATCTAGATCTTACTCTAACTACATGATAATAGTACCTGAAAAACAAAAATGTTCAAACCCAGCATCCATCATAGTACAAAAAGGAAAAACAAAAAAAAGCAACCAAAAAAACAAACAAATAAACAAAAATCCTTGTATTCCCAACTTACTCCAAAAGGAAAATGCAATAATCATCTATAGAAAGTTTCTCTTAGCTGGTGCTAAATTCAGGATATTTTCAACACCATGTATCCTGCAAACACCAGAATTCATCTTCAACACACTAGGAAAACAACTTATTAGAACATTCATCACTGATATAGTAAGATCCTCTCTCTCCTTCACCAGATTAGAGTAAGCTAGTGTGATTTTCTAAAAATCTATACTACAATGAAGAGCTTCCTCTCATTTCTTGTACCACAGCAAATTAACAAGGTCTGAGTCATCAAGTAAATTCATGAGTTTCCCTCCTGAAGATTCAGATAGAATTTTACATGATTTTATGAAAACCAACAGTCTGATTACTCAAAATGGTAACAAACTTCTGCCAGGCGAAGTTTATACATTTAACCTAGGATTCACCCTTCCACACCCGAGCAGCCACTCATGAATACATCTGTCAGGAAGGCATGCACATGTCACCTGAAGGTAGGAGAAATTAGACCCCTGTGGTTTATCTGGACTCTCTAACCTATTTTCAAATATACAGTTCTCTACAAAAGCCCCAAAGCATTTTTATTTCTACCAACCACTCCAAAGCATCTGATTATTTACCCATAAATTAATGTAAAGGTTCCTTAGACCTTAAAAACTAAACAGGCATTTTTCAGTAAGAGAAAAAAAGCTAGGAGTCAGGCCTATCACTTACCCCCAAGCACAGCTGCACAAGAACAGCTTTCCATTAGTAATATTTGCTAATATGCCTTCCCTGTGCTGAAAAATTGTGTCTTGACTCAATTTATCTTTACAATAATCCAGTGGGGTAGTATTATTATTTTCATTATTCTGATAAAGAACAGTAGTCCTAAGAATTTAAGTAATTCACCAAAGAACAAAACTAAAATTCTATTCTAACTTCCAATAGCAAGATCTTGATCTCACTCTACTAGTACAAACATGCATTCATGTCTAGCTAAGACTGAAGAAATAAAGGCTAACTGGAGTTCTTGAAACCTTACCTTTTTTTTTTAGTAAATTCTCCTGAAATATTGGTAAGAGAAATATAGTAGGAAAAACAAGATTCAAAACTCTATAATCCAAGGAATCCTCATCTCACTTAGCTTAAGGAATCAAAAATTTACTGAATGCATGTTTTGAAAGAATTTCAAATCAATAAACTCTCAGCCCCTAAAAATTGACACTTTCCCAGTAAAAGCCAAATCCAAATAGTCCCATATGGAAATAAATCATAAAAATTAACTTCAATTAACCCCTTTCGTTTTTGCATAGTATACAGAACTAGCATAAAATGAACTTGTTTTAAAAACATCTTACTTAAAGAAGTGGTATGAACCCTCAAGATTTGTAGCAATTTTAACATTTATTTCTTTAAAAAAGAAAAAGAAAAAAAGAAAAAAAATGGCAATAGTTTCTGAAATTTCACTACTTCAAGTAAAAATGTTAAGAAACAATGAATAACAAATAGCAAATCTTAACTCTTATCAACAGACTAGAAATATTTATTATAGAAAATCCTTTAAAATATAAAATATAAAATTTCAAAGTTAAGTCACTTACTTCTTTATATTCATTGATTAGCTTAGTGAGGCCATTCAAAAGCATCGGACCTAAGGGCTTAATCTTGATTTCTGGACAGCTTTTGAGAAAACACACATACACAAAGCAAAATAAGAATTGCATCTTTTCAGATGATTACTTAAAATAATTAGAGACATGTGAAATAAGTAAAATTATCTACTAAGATCTGAAAATTTTTAAGATAAATTATTTCTTTCTAGGTAAGACGGGTAAAAAAAAAAAGTACACTTGAGTCACTTGATTATTCCAGCAGTTAAAAACTTTACAATTAAAATAGGTCAAGCTAGGCACTGTGGCACACGCTTGTAATCCCAGCAGCTCGGAAGGCTGAGGCAGGAAGATCATGAGTTCAAAGCCAGCCTCAGCAACTTAGCGTGGGCCTCAGATTTTAAATAAAATTAAAAAGGTCTGGGGATGTGGCTCAGTGGTTAAGCACCCCTGAGTTTAATCCCTGGTCCCAAATAAATAAATAGGTGAGTGAGTGAGTGAATGAATAAATAAATAAATAGATAGATAAATAAATAGTTTGGAGAGCTTACGTTATACAAATGTGATGTACAAATTGCAGGGATAATGTTCTTAACTTTGAATTCGTATTTGTACCAAAAAGTCCATCATATACCACCTATGTAAAAGGAACAAAGTTAAGGACATCAATTAACAAAAATAAAAATTTACTATTTTCAAATAGTCAGGATGTACTGTTAGACCTTTTATGTGTCTTGTTCTTCAATGTTAATGCTGTTCTTAATACAAACACTATTAGCAGACCAACTTAGTTAATTAGTAGCTCCTATGACAGCCTGTGATGTAACCAACAGATACTAGAGATTGAACTCAAAAGTTTGAAAAACATGTGGGTCTACCATTAAGAAGCAACTGCGAGTTCCCACCGCAGAGGTTACCACTCCCACCGTTCAACATAGAATTTTTTAATAACAATCTGATAATGTCATATTATATATATTATGGTAATATAATATGATTTTATTATAATATAATAAAAGCAAAAGAACATTAACTGGAACATTAACATTCTGTGGGAAAAAATAAAATTTATACTGCACATAAATGAAGAATTGTGGTGGGTGCTTTCGTGTGTTCAAAATCAACATGAAGTAACACATGCCTACTTTAAAGTGTATCTGGAAAGAGGAAGTTCCTCTGAATGTCACGTTGAAGAATTCTGTGACTAGAAATAGGAATATAAGAAAACGGAGAACATTTATAAACAGTAGACAGTGACTTTTGTCTTTGGAATGCTTGATATTAGCTGGACTTATTTTAAAACATATAAATAAGTAGAAATTAAGTGTAAACTTATAGGAAGATGAATATTTTTGTCCAAAAATTCTAGCAGCTTATAGTGTAATATATTGTTATTGCAACCATATTTTCTGAACCAAAATCATCAAGGTAATGCCTGGGAAATAGTGCTTGGAAACTGAAATCTAAGTTCTGTGGCAATTTTATATTTATGGAGACACAGAAGAAAATATCTGAAATTATCAAATATTAAAGTAACTTCTGCTGTGCCCACCATGCAGAGAAAGCACAAAAAGAGAGTGCTCGGCTTGGAATTGAATGGGAGGATAGGCAGACAGGAGGTGGCACACTTGAGCAAACACTGAAATATAAATAGATGTTTACCAAGCTAAAAGGGCAAGGGCAGCCCCTATGCCAGGCAGAGGGAGCATTCTGAGTAGAGACAGAGCCACAAAAATAGCATATTTAAGAAGCTATGATCTTTTATTAGAGCACAAGGTGCAAGGCAAAGGGTGGCAAAATATGAGACCAGAAGAGAAATAACTTCTAATTTTTCACCATTTACTGAGAACTTAATAACTGAATGAGTACTGGCCTCTGTATTCTAAACTTTCTAGGTATTATTCTGTCAGTCTTCACAACATTGCTATAGGTAAATGTTATGACAAATTAAAAAAAAAACTGAGGCTTAAGATCAAAAGCAGATAAAACTGACATTTTAAGAAAACTACAGATTAATATACTTTATAAACACTGATGCCAAAAAACATAAACACTGCATCTGCATCTTCAATGAAATACAAGACTGAATTCACAGCATATTAGAAAACTATTATATTATGACCAAATGGGATTTATTTCTGTAAGGCAAGGAAAAATAGATATAATATTTCACATTAATGGAATGAAGGATGGAATGAAGGGAGGAGAAGCCACATAATTATCTCAACTGATGCAGAAAAAGCATAACAGAATTCAACATCTTTTCATGATAAAAAAAAATTCCAACAACAGAAATTAAGGAAACTGCATCAACATAATAAAAGCCATCTATGGGAACGGGGAGTGGTTTAATGCCAGCAGGTAGGTTGGGCTCTAGAGACTTGCAGCAGGATTGGGAATTCAAAGCCAGCCTCAGCAATGGCGAGGCGCTAAGCAACTCAGTGAGATCCTGTCTCCAAATAACATACAAAATAGATGGCTGGGGGTGTGGCTCAGTGGTTGAGTGCCCCTGAGTTCAATTCCCAGTAGCAAAAAAAGAAAAAAGAAAAAAAAAAGCCATCCATGGGGAAGGAAGAACAAAATGGTGACTAAGATCCTCCAGGGACGCTCTCCCACTCATGAGCAAACAGCCGCCTTCACAAGAGTTAAAGAAATAAAGTAAGAGAACATTGTGCCTGCTTTCAGTATAATAAAAAGAAAAGCCATAGTTAGTGTAGGCAGGAAGGAAGGAGTTGCCAACATCACCTGTGCCCTAACTCCAAGCAGCACAACATAGAAAGAAATGTCTCCTGCTTGGGGGAAACCGTAGAAATTAAGTCCAGATCTTGGAACTGAAACTCAGTACCAGGTCCACCACTATGAAACTCAGTGCCAGGCAGCACCCCACAACCCCTACTATCAGGCCAATTTCTGCAAACTGAGCCACTGGAACCACATTAGCCACATGTAAAGAGACTACCTCCACCACCACTCCAACCTTGAGAGGCAGAGCAAGGAGCAACACTCCATCCATTAGGGAACAGACTCAAAAACCAGCATAAGACTTTATCTTGGAGCTCAGTATCAGACATACAATGATAGAAACTAAAAGGCCCAAATTCAGGCCAGGGCTCACAAATAGAACCTCTAGATATACCGCAGCATCAAGTAGAAAATGAGTGCTAGTAGGACAAATTCAGATTTTGACTTGCATCATTGCCAGCCTTGGAGGAAGTCTGGAACACATCCAGCTCCCCAAGACTGTGCTAGTACCTATAGCTGTGAAACTCAGATGCAACATAGCTAACATCGGCTTAGGTGGCCAAGAGACTGTCTTCACCAAAACTACCCTAGACTCAAACAGCACAGCATGGAACAAGACACCATTCACGGGGACAGAACTAGGTAGTAAGTATTGGATTTTGCTTGGAACTTTGCCTACGGGTAGAGCCTCTGGAATAGGTGCCAGGCAAAGACATATGGCCCTAGTCTACCATATTTCTATTCCAGCCAGCATCACTTGTGCCTCTTACAGCAGTCTTGGCCCATGAGTCCACCTCAGCAATTAGTAGCACACAGCAAGCAGCATGGGAATTAGTCCTTCCTCAGTTATGTGCTAGTCTTGGTGGGCTATGGACTCAGGGTGTGAAATAGCTCAGTGGTCACAAGCATGGCACTGAAGCCTGGGACTGGTTGGTCTATCCACAGCAATTCTCCCAGAACCAGGAAGAATCACACAGTGGCTGATCACATGTCAATGACTGTGGATAAAGCACTTGGTCCTCCACTAACCCCTGGGAAAGGCTTATGAGAACAGCTATTCTTTCTAGGTACTTTCCTGTTTCTTTCTGAAGAATAAGCCAATAGTGCATCTGGAACAAACCTGGGTTTGGACTCCCCTCTAGTACTGAAACAGTGACAACACACCAATATTAGACTCCAGGCAAACAACCTGTATGCAATCCTGTACTGAAACAGAAGAAGTAAGTATGAGCTCCAAAAAAATAAACAACCCATTTAGAATTTCTAGAAAGACAGGTACAAATAAAGACAGATTAAGAAAACTAGAATAGGGCTGGGGTTGTGGGGCAGTGGTAGCGTGCTCGCCTAGCATGCGTGAGGCACTGGGTTCGATCCTCAGCACCACATAAAAATAAAATATTCTGTCTGCCTACAACTAAAAAATAAATATTTAAAAAAAAAAAGAAAACTAGAATAAATTCCTTATTCTTCCATGCACAGACAAGGTCCCAAATCAACAAGCATAAAGAGCTTTCAAGATACCATGACCTCACCTAACAGTCAAAAAACAGTACAAGAAAGTGACCAGATAATAATCCGCAAGGGAGAACTCACAAAGAACTTAAAACAGCTATTTAAAGGAAACTCAATGAGCTTGACAAAAACACAGAGGAACATTTCAATATTCTAACAGAGAACCTCAACAAAGAAATGGAAGAAATTTTAAAAAATCAAACAGCAGCCAGGCAGTGGAGCATGCCTATAATCCCAGCAGCTCTGAAGGCTGAGACAAGAGGATCACGAGTACAAAGCCAGTCTCAGCAAAAGTGAGGTGCTAAGCAACTCAGTGAGACCCTATCTCTAAATAAAAAATACAAAATAGGGTGGAGGATGTGGCTCAGTAGTCAAGTAACCCTAAGTTCAATCCCCCACTTCATACCAAAAACAAAAAACAGGAAAAAAAAACAGCAATTCATGAGCTGAAATATACTCAGAGAAATTAAAACCCCATAGAAAGTATCAATAGCAGGACAGATCTAAAAGAAGAACTAGTGAGTGAGCTCAAAGATAGGCTATATGAAAATACACAAGAGAAAGAAAGGAAAAAAGGATTAAGCAAAATAAAGAAAGCTTACAAGAACTTTTGGATAGTATTAAGAGCAAATATTCAAGTTTGGAGAATTTCTAGGGGGACTTGAGAATGCAAAAGGAGTAGAAAGCTTATTCAAAGAAATAACAACAAAAACTTCCCAAACTTCAGAAGGACATAAATATCCAACTGTAAGAATATCAAAGGTCACTAGTCAGCTTTAACTCAACCAAGTCTACCCCAAGACATCATTATAATCACATTTGCAGAGGTGAAAGATAAGGAGAAGATTCTCAAGACTGCCATATAAAAGAAACAAATAATATTAAGGGTGCCCAATTTGCCTATGAAAACTGGAATAAATACCAATTTTTCTCAGCAAAAACCTTACAGGGCAAGAAATATTACTAAAGGGAGGGGAAAAAAATGCCAATTGAGAATACTGTACCCAGAAAAGTTATGCTATAGAAATGTAGAAGAGATAAAAACATTCCCAAACAAAAGTCAAAGAGACTGTATCTCCACCAGACCTGTACTACAAGAAGTGACAGGCTGGGCTTGTAGCTCAGTAGTATGCTTATGCCTTAGCATGCATGAGTCCTGGAGTTTGATCCCAGCACCACTAAAAGAAAAAAATAAAAAGGTAAACTTGGGGCTCAGTAGTATGGTACCGTGATTGCCTAGCATTCACAAGGTCCTGGGTTCAATCCTCAGTACCACAAAAAAAAGATTTAAAAAAAAGTTATTCAAACTGAAAAGAGACACCAATCAGTAAAAAGCAAACATGGGAACACATAAACTCACTGCTAAGAGTAATTATACACACAAATCCAGAATTTCCTATTACTATAAATATGGTATATAAAGCATTAATATCTTTAACCAAAGACTAAAAAATAAAAGCCTATAGGTTGAGGGGGGGAAGGTATGGCTCCATGGTAAAAATACTTGCCTAGCTATGCGTGAGGGCCCTGGCTTCAATCCCCATTAAACATCCCCCCAAATGAAGCCGTACATGAAAACAAATAGTGAACATCCCACTCAGTGATAGAAAACCAAAGACTCTTACTCAAGATCAGGAACAAACAAGAGAAACCTGCTTTTTCCATTTCTAACAGAGTACTAGACATTCTAGCCAGACTGACTAGGCAAAAGGGGTATATATCTATCAAAAAAAAGGAAAGGAAAAGTAAAATTATCCCTGTTAATAGATGATATGATCTTGTAAGAAATAAAAGTCTATCCGGGCACCACTGGGATTATGCCTGTAATCCCAGCACTTTGGGAGGCTGAGACAGGAGAACTGCCAAGATCAAAGCCAGCCTCAGCAATGGCGAGGCGCTAAACAACTCAGTGAGACCCTATCTCTAAATAAAACACAAAATAGAGCTGGGGATGTGGTCAGTGGTTGAGTACCCCTGAGTTCAATCCCTGGGGGAAAAAAAAGAAAGAAAGAAAGAAAAGTCTGAAGATTTTTATTTCAGTAGTAGAGAATATGCATATGCTTATGCTTTAACTCAACTAAGCTTTAACTTAACCAAGTCTGCCCCAAGACATCGTATAATCAAGCCCCCCCCCGAAAAAATCTCTTAATATGAAAGAATTCAGCAAAGTACCAAGATAAAGTTAATGTGCAAAAATCAGCTGTGTTCCTATACACTAACAATAAATAATCTAAAAGGCCAATTATAGAAACAGTTCCATTTATAATAATAGCATCAAAAAAGAATAAATACAAGGAATAAACTTAACCAAAAAAATGAAACTCATACAATGAAAGCTACAAAACATAGCTGAAAGAAAAATTTTAAGAGTATAAAGAGCTGAGCTTGGTGGCACAAATCTGTAATCAGGAGGCCAAGGCAGGAGGACTGCAAATCTGGAAACTTAATGAGACCCTGTCTCAAAATAAAGAGCTGGGGATGTAGCTCAGTGGTAGAACAATTCTAGCATCCTTGAGGTCCTGGGGTTAATCCCCAGTATCACAACAAAAATTTTAAAAAATAAAATGAGTTGTAGGTGCAGTTCAGTGGTAGAGAACCCCTATGATTAATCCTCAGTACTGCAAACACATACACACAAATAAATTGAAGTACCTCCCGTGGTCATGAGCTGAAAAATTTAACACTGTTCAGATATAAATACTACTCAAAGCAATTTATAGATTTAATGCAATCCCCACCAAAATCCCAATGACATTATTTACAGAAATAGAAAATTTCATCTTAAAATTCATATGGAATCTCAAATAGCCAAAACAATCTTGAAAAAGAAAAAATCCAGAGGAACTCATACTTCCTGGTTTCAAAACTTATGACAAAATTGCAGTAATCAAAAAAATGTAATACTGCTAAAAAGAATACATCTTTCATGTTCTCAGCAAAAAATAAAGAAAATAAGTTGAGGTGGTGATGGATACATTAATTTACTTCAACCTTTTTCCCCCCTAGTGCCAGGTTGGAACCCCAGGGTCTCAAGCATGCTAGGTAGGCAAGCACTTTACCATTGAGCCACATCCCAGGCTTTGACTGAGTCCTTCTACAATGTATACGCAGAATAAAGCATCACACTATACCCTATAAATATATATAATTATCATTTATCAATTAAAAATAAATAATGTAAAACAGGCACAGAACATACAGACTGATGAAATAGATTAAAGAGCCCAGAAATAAAACTCCACATATATGGCCAAATGATTTTTGACAACAGTATCAATACAATTTGATGGGAAAAGATGGCCTTTTCAACAAATGTGCTGGGAAAACTGGATATCCACATGCGAAAGAATGAAGCCAGACCCTTTCTTAACATCGCATAGAAAAAAACAAAACGCATCAAACACCTAAATGTAAGACCTAAAAGTACAAAACTCTTAGAAGAAAATATAGGACAAATTCACATATTAGATTTGACAATGATGTTTTGAATATGACACCAAAGGGCAGGCAACAACAACAAAAATAAACACGCCGGGGGCTGGGGTTGTGGCGCAGTGGTAGAGTGCCCGCCTAGTACGCGTGAGGCACTGGGTTCGATCCTCAGCACCACATAAAAATAAAGATATTCTGTCCACCTACAACTAAAACATAAATATTAAAAATAAATAAATAAACACACTGGACTTCACAAAAATTTAAAACTTATGTGCATCCAAAGAAAATCCCAAAAGATTAAAAATGAGCAACTCACAGAATGGATAGAAGTAATTTCATATAATATATTAGATACAGGATTAATATCCACAGTTACACAAAGAACTCCTAAAACTGAATAACAACAACAAAAACTCTTGAAATTAGATTTGGGAGGCTGAGGTAGAAAGATCACTTGACCCCAGGGGATGAGGAAAATTTTGGCAACATAACAAAACCTTGCCTCAAAATCAAAAGAAAAGAA
>PVHX01004680.1:77542-122185 GCA_004024805.1 Geosciurus inauris
AACCAAAGAGCACATGAAAACTACAAAAAGATACCATCTCATACACATATGGAGGCTACTATCAAAAAAACTGAATATAGGGCTGGGGTTGTGGCTCAGTGGCAGAATGCTTGCTTTGTACATGTGAGGCACTGGGTTCGATCCTCAGCACCACATAAAAACAATAAATAAACAAAAAGATACTGTGTCCATCTGTAACTAAAAAAATTTTAAAAAAAAACAATATAAGTGTTGACAAGGATATGAAGAAATTGAAACCCTTGTGTACTATAGGTGGAAATGTAAAATGGTACAGCCAATGTGAAAAATAGTATGGCAGTTCCTCAAAAAAATGAAAACTACCATACAATCCAGTAATTCCATCTCTGGGTATATATGCAAAACAATTTAAAATAAGATTACAAAGAGATATTTGTACACTCATGTTCATGGCAGTATAATTTATGAAAGCTAAAATATAGAGGCAATCCAAGTGTCCATTCACTGATAAATGGGTATACAACCTTAACAAGGAAGGACTTTTTTTTTTTTTGGTGGTGCTAGGAACTGAACCCCAGGGCCTTGTGCATGTAAGGCAAGCATTCTACCAACTGAGCTATATCTCCAGTCCTACAAGGAAGGAATTCTTGATACATATTACAATATGGATGAACCTTAAGGACATTATGCTAAGTAAAATAAGCTAGTCACAAAAAGACAAATACTGTATGATTTCACTTATAAAAGGTACCTAGAGTAGTCAATTCATAGAGACAGAAAGCAGAACAGTGGTTGCCAGAGGCTAGAGGGCAATCGAAATGAGGAGTTATTGTTTAATGAGTAGAGTTTCTGTTTTGTAAGATGAAAAGAGTTATAGAGATGGGCAATGATGATTGTACAACATTACAAATGTATTTAATATCACTGAACTATATGCTTAAAATGATTAAGATGGCAAAATTTGTATGTATTTTACCACAATAAAAATATGAAAAAAAAGCAAATAATCAGTATAGAAAAAATATGACCCAAACTATCTCCAGAGCTGAGTTGGTCATGACTTGAATAAAAGGCAAGGTCTTTTGTAAATGAACTTGCAAACTTCACCAACATAGAGTACAAAGATGTCAAATTGCAAAGATAATTCTGGTGGTAAAAGAGAAAACTGACTATGAACCAAACTAATAGCAAAAAGATAGAAGAATTCTGCAGTAGCCAAAATAAGTAGTAGGAGTCTGAATTAATTTTAGCATTAGGTATAGAGGAAAGATGAGAACATTAGGAAAACAAAATCAGGAGGCATTGGCCACTGCCTTCAAGTAGGCTTCAGGTAAGGATGATAAAGTTTACTTAAGTGACTTGAATTTCTGGTGATACCATTTTTGGAGAAACCACACACACAGTCTAAAAGGGAATCTCATCATACATTAAGGGTGAATAAAACCATATGTAGAATATATTTTGTAAGTTTTTTTAAAAATCATTTCTACAGCTAAGTTTAAGTTAGGAAAAAAGACAGAATCTCATTAATCTTTTCTATGTATCAACATACCTCCTAAATATCCCTTACTCTTTCTCTTATTAAGTAGACATGAGGACATTTTTCTCTGAAAAAAAAAATTACCTGAATGTTAGCTGGGAAAGTTTCAGCAGCTTGTCTAGACCGAAGGAGATGGGGGACAATCTTTAACTTGACTCTGGTACTAACTGGGTCCCTTTTCAGCTCTGGCTTCAGAACTGCTCCCTGTAAGAAATGTTTGATTATAAGTCAGCATTTCAAAATCATTTATCATCTTATACTCTTAAAAATTACTGAAGACTCAAAAAAGCTTTTATTTCTATCAGTATAACCTTTCAGCATTTATTATATATTAAAACTGAGAAATTTTAAAATCTTTATTTACTCAGAAACATTAAAGAGCTCATTATTTTCTTAAATAACTTTTTTATGAAAAATAGCTATCCTGTCAAAATCACTACACCAAAGGAGCTGCATTGTTTACACTTTTTACAAACATCTTCAACATCTGCCTTACTAGAAGAGAACAGGATTCTTTTTTTTTTTAGTTGTAGACAGACACAATATCTTTATTTATTTTTATGTGGTGCTGAGGATCAAACCCAGTGCCTCACACATGCAAGGCAAGTGCTCTACCACTGAGCTACAATCCTCGAGAACAGGATTCTTACATAGTCTTCTGCACTTAAACTGCTGTGATATGTTGTTAGTTGAAGTATGTGAAAGACCCAGCTTGCATAAATATATATAGTTAGAAATATGGGGATTATTTTAAACTCTTCAGGTAACTGTGGATCTTTTTTGATACTACACCAAAACTGGATAAATAATATTTTCTTAAAAGTTAGCTGTAATTTGGAGCTTAAGCCAAATCAGTGAGCTTTTACATACAATAAATAACATGATCTATCTTGCCCTTTGGCTCCCTTACATCTGTGTACTTTTCTAATAGCATTGGTAATCTGGAAAATATTGGCTCAATGTGTTAAGTTAATGTTTGTTTCATCATGCAACACACACTCCCAAAAAATCAAGTGTTTGTATACCAACAATCTCATCAGAAAAAGCCCTAAGTATTGGTAAGCTAAGTCACTGTGGTGAGATCAAGTTTCCCATAATTCAAATCCTTCCTTGAAAGTTCAATTTTTATCATTTTTATCAAAATCATTTTTTTCCTTGAAGTGACTTCATTATTTCTCCTTTTAAGGGAAATATCTGCCAAATACCTATCTCAATAACTATAGTAGCAAAATAATTTCTACTGCTTTATCAGGATATTCTTAAGTAAAACTGTATTTTATTCTCTCTCTTCTTTTTATTTTTTTAACCATCAGTGTGCACCAGTGAAGATCAGAATGACTGCTAGTGTTGTTTGATGACATGGTATTCCCCTAATTTGTGGGAGGATCCCAGCATATACATCCATCATTTGTACCATCAATGCATACATCAACACAGGAAAAAATACAGCAATTTCTTGTCTTTGAAAACCTCTAAAAATCCCTGTGACCCCAAAAAACGTCCATGGTATACTCTGAGAACCACTAATCTAATCTTTCTACATAAGGAACATGATGCCCAGAAAGTTCTATGATGAGCTAGAACTCAGGGGTCTCAATTCATAGTTCTTTCTGCTGCACCACATTCAATTTAATCTAAATGGAGCTAACATGATTTTTAAAACTACTAGTTATGGTTTAAAAAGCAAGAAAGTAGGGCTGGGGTTGTGGCGCAGTGTTAGCGTGCTCGCCTAGCACACGTGAGGCACTGGGTTCGATCCTTTATTTTATAAAAATAAAATAAAGACATTCTGTCCACCTACAACTAAAAAATAAATATAAAAAAAAAAAGCAAGAAAGTAAAGCCAAGTGTGGGGGGGCACACACCTGTAATCTCAGCAGCTCGAGAGACTGAGACAGGAGGATCCCAAGTTCAAAGCCAGCCTCAGCAAAAGCAAGGCGCTAAGCAACTCAGTGAGACTATCTTTAAATAAAATACAAAATAGAGCTGGGGATGTGGCTCAGTGGTCGACATAAGAATGAAAACAAATCATCCTTGTACATCTGGGTTTGGACTTGGAATACTTTTAAGCATGGCATAAGCTTATGCCATTAAGCTAAAATCTTACCTTAAAACTGCAGAAGAATCCATCTTTTGCTCTAGATTCTAGACCCGGGATGAGCAAATTAAAGCACATAAGCCAAATCCGGCCCACCATTTATTTTGATAAGAATCACTTATCAAAGAATAAATGTTTTTGTTTTAAATTTTTTTTTATGTTTTAAATGTTTTTTTTAAAAGAATAACGTTTTATAAGACATGAGGATTATGATATTCAAATGTCAGTATCCACAGTGTTTTATTGAAACACAGCCATGCTCCTTCAGTTACATATATCAGACTGCTTATTTCATGTTACAAGAGTTGAATAGCTTCAGAGGCCATAAGGTCTGCAAACAGAAAAAGTTTGCTGATCCCTAAACTAGACAATGCATCATCATTATTTATGTGCCTCCATTTAAAATACCAGATCTAGTAATCTAAGTTACCAGGAGATTTCGCCCAGACTAGAATGACTTAAAACTAGTATTTAATACGGATTTACATTAAATCAAAGTAACTAGAAGAAAACATACCAATATATACACTTCATGTCCACAAAATGCTTTGTATGTTGATGGGAGAATAAATCAAACCAACCTACCTCTTTTGTCTTCAGTGGTATATCTCCAAGGTATACCTTGTACATCTTATTAATGATGGCAGGATTATTCCAGTCAATTAAGCTATGGAAGGTTTTGATATAGGGTGTTAAAATTATTTTTCCTCCCACTTCAATAATTTTCAAAAAGTTATAACCCCAACACTTGTTAAGAAAGGAAAATATTAGAAATGTACACATGAAATGGTGACCAATATTGTAGAAGAGAAGATATGAAGAGGCTCTCTTATCAAAGTTATCTTAGAAGAAAATATACATCACTTATCCCATCTTCATCCAACAGATTATTGCATTTAATGGCCCAATCTGTTACCACACAAGATAAATAGACTGTGTTCCTATAGATCACATCTCAAAGTCAATGTCATAGAGCAGCTCAACAGAACAGGCTATACACTACACTTGTTCAAAAAGCCTTGGGAAAGAGAAAATTTTCTGTTTAACCACATGGGAATCAAAAAGTCATAAGTGCAAAAGAAAACTTTATTTTTCCAGTTAAAGTCACACCCTGGGAGACTTATAACCCACTGTATTTCTCTAACACTGCATCATTTGAGTCCTAGCACTCCCTTCTTCCTTACCAATCAGTACACACTTACAGCTTCAGCACCTAACTCTACTGAGCAATCATGTTGCCATCTGTCAAGAAGACTTATTCCTATCTGTGCCCCACAAAAACATGAATTACGATGTTTGAAAATTAGCACCACCCTCCCCCACTCCACAGCAAACTTCACCCAGTCATTTATAAACCTAGCAATAATGCAATCCTTCCTCTCACTTGCTTGGGTCAAGTTTTACCATACCATCTTCTCTCTGCCTTCTCACATTGGTTCTGTTTTCAAATATGCCTTATTTGTGCAAATACAATTTATTATGCTGATTCAACTGCTTTTCTGATACACCTTTTCTTTCATGGTTTATCAATGTGCCTCTTCTTTAGCTATCTACAATCCACTATTCTCAGGGATGTTCTGCAATTCTAGCTTAGGCATAATTCACCTACATCTTTTCTCAGCTAACTGCTACTAGTTAATCCTTGAGCTCCACCACTGTTTCCCTTCTGTAATACTTCAGATTTAGATATTTTTTACAAAACACAGAAACACTTGGTCATAGTTAACCAACTGAGTGTAATTTTCACAGTTCCTTTTATCCTGTCTTGATTTTATTTCTCAAACCAAAAATTTCCTACAAGTCTAGTTACTGTTTTTATCTCCTATGTAAATTGGGATCTATGCAGCAACTCTTTTCATGAATATGATTTTCAATGCATAGCCATAATACACGTGTTCTTCATTAAAAATAATCTCAACTGGTTTGAAACAGAAAAAAAATTAAAAATAACTTCTTGCATCTGACATATATCTTAAGGTTCCTTTTGATCTTAACCTAGCTAAAAGTCCCGTTTCATGATGACATTCCCAACCTACTCCAGCTTAAATTCCATCTCTAAACAGCTTTTCTTCTTTGTCTTACTCAGAATTCTGCTCTTCAATAAACTTTACTTATTACAAACTAAGTATATTCCACAATATCCTAAATTGAATGCCACATTCTTTAACATCTAAAAAGAACAAATACATGTAAGACTTTCAGAAATCTGGTTCTTTTGCCGGGCCCAGGGGCACACGCCTGTAATCCCAGCCCTTTAGGAGGCTGAGACAGGAGAATCACCAGTTCAAAGCCAGCCTCAGCAACAGCAAGGCACTAAGCCACTCAGTGAGAACCTATCTCTAAATAAAATAAAAAATAGGGCTGGGGATGTGGCTCAGTGGTCAAGTGCCCCTGAGTTCAATCCCTCTTACCATAAAAAGAAGAAGAAGAAGAAGAAATCTGGTACTTTCAATTTTGAAAACTTAGTTACCTTTGCTTGCTTTTCAATTCGAGGTCTGCTGCTGTTGCCACACTGTGACGTGTGTCACTAGAAGCAACCACCAGGTGGAGAACAGCTTCGAGTTCAGGCACCTGTTCAGCTTCTATGAATTTCACAATGCCCAATTTGCACTGTAGATAAATGAAGGGAAGAAGAAAGCATGGTCAGGGAAACAAAAAATACTCACTAAAAACACTGTTTAACTATCAGTGTGGTCACAAATCAAGGGTTAATAGTAACAACAGTAGCAGCTCCTATTTAGGTTTATAATGTGCCAGGGACTGTACTAAATTATACATATTCGTGATTTCATTTAACCCTCACAATCTATGGGATAAGTACTACTCTATCTGCTTTTCAGATGAGAAAACTGAAGCAAGGCATAAGAGATCAAGACACAGTAATGAAGGCAAGATTCAAATCCAAGTCTCTGACTCCAAAACTATTATGATACACAGCCTCCCTAGAGTGAAGAAGCCTTGAAGTCCAAATCTGGGGCCTCCAGGTAAGAGGGAAGTACATTAAGAAAAAAGTGCTCCATGAATTTTTATAATAGTTCAAAAAGAAACTAAACAATTCACATTCTGTGTAGTTAGTTCTACTCTAATGTTAACAAATTCTTGTCCTCTATATTTTTAGATACTAAAAACACAGACAGTATTCAATCAAATTGATTGACTGAAATGAAACACAGACTAAACAAAGGATCTGCTTAGAACTCCATGCAATGTGAAGGAGCTATGAATTTCATTACAAAATAACTCCAGGATTAAAATGCCTGAAAAGTAAAACTTTATCTTCACTTCTTTTTTCTTTTTAAGACAGACAGCATGTCTTTATTTTTATGTGGTGCTAAAGATCGAACCCAGTACCTTACATATGCTAGGCAAGCACTCTGCCACTGAGCCCCAACCTCATTATAAAAAAACCAATTACATAATATATATGTATATCTATTCATATATATATGATTTGTATTGATAAATTTGCAATTATTAAACAAGAAAAGATCCAATTAAAAAAGGTGTAACAGATCATAAAATGGTCTGCCTTCCCTCCTCCACTCAACACAACTTACTTATAACAAGAGCTATAAAAAAGACTCATTTTACATAAGCCATTTAAAAAAAAACAGCTATGGAAGTTGAGTACACAAAAATATAAATAAAAATGTGTTAAAACTGAAAATGACACAGATGTACATCAATGGGAAACTAGCTAAAAAATATTACATGTAATTATATTTTATACAAATATTATATTTTTTAAACCTGAACATTATTAAATGAAAAAATAAAACTATATATTTTGCATGAATGGTGGGTAAAAATGTATTTTGTAACACTATTTATATGCAAACACACAGAGAACAAGCTATAGATGAATGACAAACTAGGGTGGCAAGATTCCAGGTAATTTTTTAACTGCCCTTTATACTATTCTTTTTCCCCCCCTTTTCCCTTTTGCTGTGGAAAAAGCAAACCCAGGATATAAATAAAGGTAAGAAGGACCCAGGGTCCTATGCATTCCAGGTATTGCACCACTGAGCAATATCCCAAACCCTATACAGTTTTTTACTCATTAAACTTTTAACTTTAAACTTATAAAAAATAAAAGCTGGTGGGTTTTGGGAGGTTTTGATTTGTCATGGTACTAGGAATTGGACCCAGGGGCACTTTACCACTGAGCTACATCCACAGCCCTTTTCATTTTTTATTTTGAGACAGTGTCTTGCTAAATTACTGAGGCTGGCCCCAAACTTGAGATCCTCCTGGGTCTCTGGGATTACAGGCCCATACCACTGCACCCAGCTTAAAAGCTGTTTTATTTGGAAAAAAAACAAACAATATTTAAAAATTAGAAGAAAATATTAAAACTGAACTATTTCAACACTAGAATGTGAAACTGACAAAATGCATTTTAAAAAGCCCTCTTAATTTCAGCAATTAATAACCAGCATTAAGATTGCAAGTGAACATTAAAAATTACTCTCCAGCATTTGTAGTTGTAACCCCTAGACAGACATAGGTTCAAAGCCTGGTAACAGAAATGAGACCTTGGTGAATCTCGAAACCTTGTTGCGTTTTAGAAATGGAAATAATAATTTCTATAACTCATTGGGTTGCTGTGAGGATTAAATGAGACAATGTATTCAAAGTAGTATAGTGCCTGTCACAAGCCATACTAGTAAAGTGTAGCTTCTGTTACTATTTACCTTACTTACATCAAGGTTTAAGGATACAAAAAGAAAGAAAAGAGAAAAAAGAGAGATGTATAAAACATAAAGTAAATCTGATCAATTATAATCCTCGTTGAATAAAACATTCTATAAATTTGCTAGTCGCAAGAAC
The DNA here is from genome assembly GCA_004024805.1 of Geosciurus inauris. NCBI lineage: Eukaryota > Metazoa > Chordata > Mammalia > Rodentia > Sciuridae > Geosciurus > Geosciurus inauris. The sequence continues at coordinate 85,990 of PVHX01004680.1, forward strand.
GCCCCACTTGCCTCTTTTTCCCTCTCCTGGGAACATTGTTTTGATCAATGGTCACTTACATTCCCAAAAAGAAAAGGATCAAATCATTGAGACTGCCATGGAGAAATAAAGGAAGGATTAGAAGACTAACCCATGTTGCTTGAATTCCAAAATAATTACATACTGATCTCATCTGTTCTTCCCTGAGGTGCCTGATGACACAGACACAGTGAGGCACCTTCTCTGTAGAGCACCAGTCATTTTTAAAAGCTGCTCAGAGAACATCTGTGTCCTGTTTAAATCCAGAATAAAATTCTTAATGCCAATTTTTAAATTCCCAGGAAGAAATATAAAAGGGAGTCATGCTTTTCCCCCACATTGTCACTTGTGAAGCACAGGGGTTCCTCACTTTATACAAAATGTACATCCCTAAAAAGCTGAATATGGTAAGATAAATAGCGTTTTAACTGCACCAAAGGAGCTAGATAATTATAACTAAAATGACAGAAATTAAGTATACCCAATTTATAAATAAGCTGTGCTTGATTCTTGAAATATGTGAACAATGTAAGAAAAATTTAAAAGTATTTCCCACTCCTCCCTTTCCCGGGCTTAAACAAATAACTGTCATGATGAAGAGAACATTACATGAACTGCTCCTTTCAAACATATTTCTTTAGAGAGCCTGAATATACTTGAATTATGTCACACATGCTTCCATGAACTTCATAGGGGCAACTGCACAGGGTCAAGTCCCATGATGAGCAGTGTGTGATACCTGCTCCAACTGTTCAGGTGTCCATGGGTTATCACCAATAACTCGTTTGGCTGCATAAAAGCTCATTCCTGGGGGAGGCTGTGGAATTCCAGAACCTCCCCCACTGTTTGAAGAAGAACCCTGTGCTGAAGATGAATTTTGGCGACTCTGGGATTCATTTAACACATATCTGGAAAGGAAATAAAATTTTAATGCTCCATAACAATACATGCATTTGTACATATATATATACATCTATACACATATATGACATTCAATCATATACTGTCCTCCCACGTTTCTAAAAGAATAAACATCTGAAATAAAAAATTTATCATTAAGTATTTTAATGGTATCTATAAAAAGGTATCTACATTTTCAGCAAATTAACTAGAGTATTTCACTCAGTCTGGTTACAAATTACAGCAGTTATCAACAATAAAAATATTTTGTTCACTCAATCTATTATTGTTCTGTGAGTCACTATGGACTCAAGCATTTTGAGATTTTAGCTGACAAATACAGACACAGGTTTCTTGGCAGTGGGCAGGGGTAGGGGGTCACTACTGTTCTATACCCAAAATGAAGAGCAATTTTACTCACATTTCTCATTTCTGCTAAGTTGTAAATTCACCTTTCAATTCTCCCTAAATGATTTATATGCCTACATTAGAAAAGCCACTAAAAACTCCAAACCACCTACCACATAAGCACATGAGACCTCAAAAGCAAAAACAGGAGGTAAGGGGGTCCAAGAACAAAAAATCATAAAAGAATTATACTTCCCCATTATATGTTCAAAGACTTTTGCATCTCCTTGTTATTAATTTATCATCCTATTTCCCTTTAGCTAGTAAAGAGTAGAAATAAACTCTCTAATAAACTCATTTTGATCCAATTAAACTAGTATTCCTCATGTATAACATAAAAGTTTGATATAGATATTAATTCAAGTCCTTTAAATTATTTTCATATTTTTATTGGTCCATTATCATTTTATTGGTATCATTATACATTATCATTGTATACAATGATGGGATTCTGTTACACATTTATACATGCACACAAGATAATGATATAATTTGGCCACTGTTAATCAGTATACCCCCTTTTCATCCCCTCCTCTCTCCTCCTGTCCCTTTCCTCTACTCTACTGATCTCCATTCAATTTTCATCAGATCCCCCGACACTTTTCTCTTCCAAAATTCTATGCTGATAAATTCCACTACCATAAAAGACATTAAAATAAAATACCCATTAGAATAAAAGTTAAAATAAACACTTGTAACCTGATAGCACAGCAAATTATTTCACATTACTTCTAGGACATATTCCTTCAATTCCTAAATTCCTCTATTTTTTTAAATCTATCAAGGGATCACTTTAATATTTTTATATATATAAGGCAAGTTCTCATTGGTAAGAAAAATGTGAGCAGCCACTAGTTTGGGTACATCACACTCCTAACTTAAATTTGGATTTCAAGGTTTATACACCAAAGTCATCATCACCTGTCAATTCTGGCTGCCTCCTTATTGAACAAATACAAAAGGAGGCTTTCATTTATTTCTAGGTACTGACAAGACTTTTGGCATTAAGTAAATCAATCAGTAAGTACTAAACATATAACACTCTGCAAATCATCATTCTAAGCACAAGCCAGAGGAATAGAAAAAGGCATAAGACTGAGTCCCTGCCATCTAGAGCAAGATAACACAATGACATCACAACACGTGGAAGAGTATTTATTATATTATCAGACGCAAAGAAACCACAGAGAAATGATATGACAGATTGGGAGAATAAACATGGAATGTTTGAAGACCCAGAAAATGAAGCTAACAAAGTAAAACAGCAAGAAGAGACAAAACTGAAGAGGAAATGAATCAGACACGCTAAACTCTCTTGTCTCTGGATTGAGGGACAGATGGTATGCAGCCATGCCAAGTTTGCCATGTATAATACTAGTAATGAAGTAAGAAACATGATAACAATTAGAGAACTGCAAATCAAAACTACACTGAAATTTCATCTAACTCCAGTCAAAGTGACAATTATCAAGACTACAAGTAATAATAAATGTTGGCAAGAAAGTACACTCATGAAAAAGAAAAAGTACACTCATGCACTGTTGGTGGGACTGCAAATTAGTGGAACCACCCAGGAAAGCAGTATGGAGACTCCTCAAAAAAATAGGAGTGGAACCTCCCTCCATATGACTCAGCTCAGTATACATCCAAAGGATTTTAAATCAGCATACTACAGTGACACAGCCACATCAACATTCACAGCAGCACAATTCACAATAGCCAAGCTATTAGAACCAACCTAGGTGCCCTTCTAACATATAAATGGATAAAAAAATATATGGTATAATATACACAATGGAGTATTAACTCAGCCATAAAGAATGAATATATGGCATTTGCCAGGAAATGGACAGAACTGGAAACTAGCATGCTAAGTGAAATAAGCCTGTCCCAAAAAGTCAAAGGCTGAATGTTATCTCTAATATGCAGAAGCTATCAGAGAATTGGGGGTGGGGGGTGTTGGTGAGAGAATCTCATCAATAGAAGAAACATCAGTAAATGAAGGCAATTGAGAAGGAAGATGGAACAGGAAAAGTAAGTAGTGGAACAAATCTGACAAAACTTTCCTATGTACATACATGAATACAGCACAGTGAAACCCAATATCAAGTATATCCACAAGACACTAATTTTAAAAAAAAAACTGTAAATAAGCTGTGGAAGGATCAGCAGAGGCAGATGAGCAGAGGGGAGGGAGGGCAAGGGTGAAGTGCTAAGGACTGAATTAGAGCAAATTATATTCCATGCTTTTGTGATTACGTCAAAATGAATCCTAATGTAATATATAACTAAAAAGAATCCATTTTAAAAAGTAATTAAAAAAGAATCCACAATTTCTACAAGGCAGGGGGGCAAGGAGCAATACTTAAAAACTGTCTCTGGCAGTGAACAAAATAGGGTAGCAACAGACCACAACCTAGCACCAGGCAAAGAACAAAAGTCTGACAAAAAACATCTTAAATACAAGGAGCTGCCAGTCTACTAAGGGAGATGGAAACACCAAAAATACAATAAAAGCTGGGTGCAGTGGTGCACACCTGTAATCCCAGCACTTTGGGAGGCTGAGGCAGGAGAATCTTGAGTTCAAAGCCAGCCTCAGCAACGGCAAGGCACTAAGCAACTCAGTGAGACCCTCTCCATAAAACACAAAATAGGGCTGGGGATGTGACTCAGTGGTCCAGTACCCCTGAGTTCAATCCCCAGCACCAAAAAAAAAAAACCAATAAAAACACAAAGTGGTCATACAGATAGGTAGGTAGTGTTACGAGGACACAGAAAATAATGCCCTTCTATCAGCTTCTACCTTCTAACTACTATCAGTGCAGAGAGATCTGAAGAAGAATGACAAAGAAATTGTGACAAGACATGAAAAAAGCCAAAACTAAATGGTACCAGTGAGAACGGTTCTGGAATATTAAGGAGAAAGGAGGTATTATGGAACTGACACTGTAGCAAGAAGGAAAAGAAAAGATGGAGATGACTTATAATTCTATATTAAGATGGCTAGAAGAATCATTATAGCATCAATAGTAACACAAAAAGTGGAAAGACTTTTATGAGGGGAAAAGCAATTTTAGCTTGAACAGATTGAATGTGAAATCACAACAGGAGCTCAGTATTTATAAGGCCAATGAGTAGTAAAGTTAGAGTTTATATAGAAAGTTGGGACTAGAACAAAAAAATCTGAGATGCATCCATTTACAAATAGAGCTGAATCACTTAAAACAGCACTTAATTTGCACATATTAAATGCAATCAAGAACAGGCTGCTTAGTTTCATTATTATTTTTTAACTCACCCATAAGGCATCAGAAGGACATCTAGCATGAAGTCCAAAAGCAGCTGCACAGTCTTTGGTTTCTCAGCAAGATTAAACGGAGAAGCTGATTTTGATGATTCAACAGGGTATTTCATGTGAAAAAGGGTTGGTATTAAAAGATGCATTAAGCTGAAAAAACAATTATATTTATTGCAACTACTTAAAAAATAAGGTTTAATGCATGCAAATAACAGATGAAACAAAAATCACATGACAGAAACTGGTGGATGCAGCTAGAGTCACTCATTTTCAACACACTCATGTGCAAAGTCCTAATCTAGGAACTGGCCTTGATTTCTTTCTTAATGAAAACTCAGTACACTGAGTGGTAATTGGCATTTAGCCAATTAGGTTCATAGCTAAAGCATGTGGAAAGAATATATCTTAGATAAAGCTTAACTACAACATTCTTTCAATAAAGTTTTTATTTCCCATAATTATTTAGAATGAATTTACTCTAAATCTAAAATATTTAAAATCAAATCAATATGTTGAATACAATATTAAAATTTCTACTATGTGCATGTAAGTAACATAGCTTTAGCAATTCCTTTTTCACCAACACCTTTTGATATTCTTTTTTTTGGTACCAGGGATTGAACTCAGGGGTACTCAACCACTGAACCACATTCCTAGCCCTATTTTTTGTGTTTATTTAGAGACAGAGTCTCACTGAGTGGCTTAGTGCTTCGCCATTGCTGAGGCTGGCTTTGAACTTGCAATTTTCCTGTCTCAGTCTTCCAAAATGCTGGGATTACAGGCCTGCACCACTGCACTGCTTGATATTCTTTAAATGCATGAAAATAATTTAAAATGCTACTTGTGATGTTTACTGGTCTTACTTGTAAATAAGCATATTACAGTCTTTCTTTTAAAAATGAATATGACCCAAAGGACTTAAAAACAGCATACTACATACAGTGACACAGCCACTTCGATGTTTACAGCAGCTCAATTCACAATAGCTAAACTGTGGAACCAATCTAGATGCCCTTCAATAGATGAATGGATAAAGAAACTGTGGTATATATTCACAATGGAATATTACTCAGCATTAAAAGAGAACAAAATTATGTCATTTGCAGGTAAATGGATGGAGTTGGAGAATATCATGCTAGGTGAAGTAAGCCAATCCCAAAAAACCAAAGACTGAATGTTCTCTCTGATAAGTAGATGCTGAAACATAATGGGGGAGGGGGCACGAGAAGAACTGAGGAACTTTGGTCAAAGGGGAGAGAGGGGAGGGAGGGGAAATGGGGACAGGAAAGACAGTGGAATGAGATGGACATCATTGCCCTAGGTTCATGTATGACTGCACATATGGTGTGATTCAACATCATGTACAGAGAAAAGTTGTGCCCCATCTGTGTACAATGAATCAAAATGCATTCTGCTATCATGTATACCTAAGTAGAATAAATAAATTTTTAAAAAATGAATATGCTCATGAAATGTTTCTGGGTTCAATTTCTAACACTGTAAAAAAACATAACAAATAAATAAATGTGAACTGAAAATTGTTATTGTTGCAGTGCTGGGGACTGAATCTAGGACTCTGTGCATGCTATGCAAGCGCTCTACCCATCCCCAGTACTGCTGGACTGCAAATATTTAACTCTAATCCTCTTCCTCAACTTCTGCATTTTTTTGTCATGATTCTATGACAGATTTAAAATACATATCTTTTGGCTAAGTCTAGAAACAAATGACGTTATCTAAACCTTTCTTCCTCTCCAAGCCCTTATTAATACAAACAAGTGCTCTATTCCTTCCAAAAACAGCTCTGAAACTTTTTATTCTCCAATAAAGAATTTTTTTTCCTTTCTTTCTTGGTACCAGGAATTTAACCCAGGGCGGCTTAACCACTCAGCCACATCCCCAGTCCTTTTTATTTTTTATTTTGAGAGAGTCTTGCTAAGTTGCTTAGGGCCTTGCTAAGTTGCTGAGGCTGGCCTCGAACTTGCAATCCTCTGGCCTCAGCCTTCCAAGTCACTGGGATTACAAGCACGTACTATTGTGCCTGGCAAGATAAAAATGTTTTGATGAGGATTTTTAACTCTAATTTTTGCCATCACATAAAATTAACTGCTTAAAAACAATTGACAAAAAATATATTAGTCCTGCACACTTTTCAATGTTCACATCAAGAAATTTTATAATAGTATTAATAAAACAATAACTTTGAGGTACCGCAGAAAGTGCAACTAATTGTCAGCTGAAAGAGCTCAAGCCTGCCATCTGCCAAGTGAAACAAAACGTGAACCTATATTTGAAAAGCTGTTGTTAATTCTTGCAGGTGGGAAACAAGATAACTGAGGAAATCATACCTATCCTGCTGTGGCTGAGGCTTCCCTTCCATGGCAGTAAGAAGCGTAGGAGCCAATTCACATTGCTTTTCCACTGGTAGGCGAGGATAGCCCATCTTAACATAAATTATAGTAAAATTCTAATGCAAGAAGAGAAAGCAAGTGAGTATAAAGACAATATTCTATTATTTCAACAAAAACATGCTGAGAGTTATGGTCTTAACCAAAAAAAAAAAAAAACCCTGCAAACATTAAGCATCCTTTCTCTACATTTATTAAAGCTTGACCAATTACTATATCTCTGAGAAATTTCAGTCCAATTTATTCAAACCGCTCACCTTAACGTGGGCTTCTGTGAAGGAGATGGCCTAACCTAAGCCACTACTGTAATTACTTATCACTAAGAAGAAAAACAACAATCATTTAACCTAACTAAACCTACATACACACATTAGCATCAGATCTCCCAGTTTGTTGCATTAATTCTTACAAGCTAGGAGAACAACATGTGCTAAAAAATCCCAGACTGCAATTTCCAATGGTCAGTTTCTACAATGTTAGGATACTACAGCACTCCATGACACTCCACACACTCCAATAACTCCACAATGGGTGATCAACCAGGGGAAGATGAGGGCAGTGGGTGTGTTTTTATCTCTTTAACCATGCAAAAGCCACATTTGAAGCAAATCCTCAAATACCTATCTGTATTTACACATAAAGATTTGCTTTTATGAAAGATTCTTCACTAAAATGAACAAGCTTCATGGGATTATTACTTTAAATACCCTCTTATTTGCAGGTTTATTGACACAGTGTTTCCATATGTAATGGAGTGATATGTCCACAACAGGCACAGGCAAGATGTCTAGACCATTAAGTGGCTCCAAAAGTTTTGTGACTCCTGATGTTACATTAAGATTCAATAGATTCTGTCTCAAAGCTAGGAACTACGAAGACCAGGAAAAGAATACCACCTGTCTTCATATAGCTTCAACATTTTTTACATTTCATTTTCATGAAGACAACAATTTAATAGTAATATTTCTTTTTTTTTTTAATATTTATTTTTTAGTTGTAGGTGGACAGAATATCTTTATTTTATTTTTATGTGGTGCTGAGGATCGAACCCAGTGCCTCACGCATGCTAGGTGAGCACGCTACCACTGCGCCATAGCCCCAGCCCAATAGTAATATTTCTTACCAGTCTGATTTATTCCAATTCTGAAAAGGATACCTTTCTGAATAACATATCAAAAACAGTGATTTTTTTATTCAAATCTTTATATGTCTTCTTGCCATTTTACTCTTTTTTTCTATTATGCCTATGCTACATAATCCTTCTCTCTATTCAGACCTGTCTCATATAATCTCTTAAGAATCAAATCATTCATTTTTAATTAACTTTTTTAAAAATATTTTTAATTATAAATGGACACAATACCTTTGTTTATTTTTTATGTGATGCTGAGGATCAAACACAGTGCCTCACACATGCTAGGCAAACACTCTACCACTGAGCCACAACCCCAGCCCCAATTAACTTTATTTTTAACTGATAGATAAAAACAAAAATTGCAGCTATTAATGGAGTACCATATGTTTCAATACATGTACATATTGTGTAATGTTTTATCAGATTAAATATATCTATGTCCTCAAACATTCATTTCTTTATAGTAAAACCTTCAAAATCTTCTCTTCTATCTTTTTGAATTGCACAGAATATTATTGATGTCAACAGGCATGCTATGTACAATAAGCACATCAGAACTTCTTTTGCCCCAACTGAACTTTGTACCTAATGATCCATTGCTTCCCCATCCATTACTCTCCCAGACTCCATTAACCATTATTCTACCCTCAATTTCTGTAGGATCAACTTTTTTAGATTCTTTTTTTTAGATCATTATTTTATATATCAATATGCCTGACAAGTCATTTCACCAACATTTTTTTGGCCCAAGTAAATGACCATTACCCTTTCCTGCCATTTCCTTTAAAGCAGTATTTCCTTTGAATCAGCACTCAGTGTGTCATTTAAAGAAAAACATCTCATATTAAAAACATCTCACTTAGAAGTGGTCTAAGGTGAAATTCTAAGCTTGCCAATACACTGATGACATGTGATAAACATTATGAAAGAAAACTCCAAATAGCACTCACTGTAACAAAGGAAACTGCAGCAGGGTCCTGGTATTGAACCAGTAGTGTCTCTACTGGCAGCTGTATTTTGGGGCGGCTTTTTATACGCTTATTCAGATGGACCAGCAGTTCCATTACCTAAAATAGAGACAGAGGAACTAAAGTTATTGATCCTATCTTAAAAACAAATACATTTCTCAGATTATTACTTGTTTTAGTAAATAGTAGCTACTTTGTTCTTTTAAGAAACAAACTTGACATCCCAAAAAGGGAGTCGGGACACCAGGTTTACAACATGCCTTGATATTACAAAATGAGAAATTTAAGATCCAGATCCTACTGGTCTATCTGATCAAGGAGCACTTCAGGAAAGAAATGACAGGAACACTAAATCCTAAAGATCAGAAAAACCCCAAGCAAAAAATCAGTTATAAGAAGATATAGCAGTTGAAAAGAATATGGCACACCACATCTGACTAAAGCCCAGAGTAGTAAGAATTCATGAAAGCAGGATCTGGATTACAGAAGGAGTCTGGCAAAATACTGAAGCATTTTTACTAAATTTTGATGATTAACTGACACAACTAAACATTTTAAGTAAGAAATAACAAGTTTCTTCTCTTTTACATGGAGAAGAGAGCAGAAATAGGAATTGACACATCAACAAATCCTGTGGGTAGAAAGAAATTTATAAACACTGATGACAAATGGCCTTGGATTTTACTTGAATGAAGGGATTATGTGCTAAGAGAGGTAAAACACTGGGCACTGAAAATAATGTATTTTTTAAAAGCCTCACCTAAGTAAGACTCAAGTTTAAGATAACTATTCTGGAGGGCCAGGTCTATACTGTTCTCTATCATTTCTGCAATTTGTGCCCTATCCTCAAAGTAAGCATTAATGAAAGCTGAAGGATGTTTGAAAGTGACAACCAAAGTTCAAAGAAATCTAGAACAATAATAAAACAAGTAAATACATTTAAAAATAGAAACAAATCTATAATAAATGCTTCTTAAAAGAATGATAAAAGTCATAATAGCTAACATTATTAAGTCGTTTTTCTACACATTCTGCACTAGTGCATAGTACTACATAGTCCTTTAAGATCCATAATTCTCACAACAATCAATGAAGTGGTATCATCATTCCCATCTTACATGTGAGGTTTCAGGAAAGTAGATTTACTGGTCCCAAGGATACTGAGCCAGGGAGTGGCACAATTAAGATATGACTCCATTTTCTTAACCTTTTTAAACATTGATATTTGAGCACAAGTTAAGCTACAGTATAAGACATGATAATAACTTTCAGGAACTTTGACACTTGCATTGTCATTCACACTTCATCCAAACTTACCACCTGATGACAAGAGAAATCAGGAGGGATGAGCCTAAAGGAAAGCTCCCTCTTCTAACATTCTAGTCTAGGCTGATTCCTAAAAAGATTCTATGGAAAATTATCACTGATGGTGACAATCATGCCCATAATTACACACCTTCTTTTTTATGATAAAATTATTTTGAATTTTAAATAGATTAACTACTTAATTTTCTTCTAGCAATATTATCACTTTAAAATTGATGAATTTCCTAAATTTGCTTATATGTTGTCTGGAAATATCTATTAAACTCAGAAAAATTGAGAAATCAGCTGAACTGATTCTTTTTTTGAAAATATTTTTTAGTTGTAGATGGACACAATATCTTTATTTGGTTTTTGTTGCTGTTGTTCTTTTTTTTTTTAATGTGGTGCTAAGGGTGGAACCCAGTGCCTCCCACATGCGAAGCAAGCACTCAACCACTGAGCTACAACCCCAGCCCCTGAACTAAATTCTTACCTGTCCAAATAGAGAACAGTTAACCTCTGTCAGTAAACTTACATAACTACTAGTCTAGAGTTTACAGTGTTTTGAACTTATTATACATAATCATTTTTCCTTATTACTCAGTTTGATGGTTAATATAAACTTTTTAATTGGAATTATATACCTAAAATGCAAATCTTCACAAAATAAACATACCTACATAAACACCAGTCCTACATCCCTTCACTTCTCAAGTCACTAAGCCCTCCCCCTTAAAGGTAACCACTTTCCTGAATTCTAACATCACTTTTAATTTTGCATAAATGGAATCTATTATGGTTTGGATATAAGATGTCTCCTCAAAAGCTCCTGTTAATGCAAAAATATTTAGAGGTGAAATGAATAGACTGTGAGAGCTATAACCTAATCAGTCCATGCTAATTTGAGTGGACTAGCTGGGTGGTAATTTTGGCAGATGGGGTGTGGTTGGAGGAGGTGGGTTACTAGGGCAAGCCCTGGAAAGGTTCATCTTCCCCATGGCCCTTCCCCACTCCTCTCTCTCTGCTTCCTGACTCCCTCATGAGCTGAGCAGCTTTCCTCTGCTGGGCCTCTTCACCATGAAGAGCTGCTTCACCTTGGACCCAAGAGCAAAAGAGACAACTATTCATGGACTGAGACCTCTGAAATCATGAGCCCCAAGTAAACTTTCCCTCCTTTAAATTGTTCTTGTCAAGTATTTGTCACAGCAAAAGCTCACTATAACAAAATCATTGTAAGATGAACTCTTGTCTGGATTGTTTTCTTTCTACCTTATTTTTCAGAGTCTTCCATGTTGTTGTTTATATAGTTCACTTTCATTGCTCTACTATGAAAATACCAGTATTTATACGTTCCCCAATCTTAAAATTCAATTATTTCCAAGCTTAGGCTATTGTAAATAATGCTGACATGAACATTCTCAGACACATACTTTGGTGCACATATATACATATATCTGTTTATATAAAGACAGGATAAGAGAAGTTTGGTCATGGAGTATGCATATGCTTCACTTCAGTAGACATTTCTGAAGTTTTCCAAAGTGATTATACTATTTTATACTCCTACCAACAGTATATGAGAGTTCCAGCTATTCCACATCCTTGCCAACAATGAGTGTGGTCAGGCTTTAATTTTTAGCTGTTCTGATGAGTCTAAATATACAAAGCTTACTATAACGTGTAATTCTAAACAAAAACGTTTATTTTCCTTAAAATAGGAAATGTACACTAATACTGTATTAATAGAAATATAAAACTTTTATTTCTTTTTTACCCAATTTATCCATAAATTACCAGTTATTTTGTATAATATCCTGGTTAAGTCTAACATGCAATATGAAATTCATAGTACAAACCTCAAAAATTCCACAACTGAAAAGTCAATATAAAATCCAGTACAATTAACTCTAGTTTCATCAATTAAAAAATGTTATGTTCAATATCTATACCTTTTGTTTATTAACAATGATATAATAATAAGCATACCAATTATTACACTGGTTCTCTAATTTCTAAAAGGTATTATTGTTAGTACATGACTGTACATTCTATAAGTCTGACCAAATAGTTACCCTTGAAAATAAAAAAAAAGGAAATATGCATCAAGACTCTTAGCATGTATTATTGATTTTTTCTACTGGTCTCCCCAGCTAGGGGTTTCTTTCATTCACCAACATACCCTTTACACCTGGCATAAAGACAACACCATTTACAATCAAAATAATGTGAAAAAAAATTGTTACTGCTTTTACAGTCATTCTTTTATCCTCTATTTTCATTCATTGGCCTTTTAAGTGTTGAATTTACTTTCATGCATAAGCTAAAGAATGAACATAGGGGCTGGGGTTATGGCGCAGTGGTGGCGTGCTCGCCTAGCACGCGTGAGGCACTGGGTTCGATCCTCAGCACCACATAAAAATAAAAAATAAAGATATGCTGTCTGCCTACAACTAAAAAATAAATATTAAAAAAAAAAGAATGAACATATTTAGCTATTCCATGGAAGCAGTATCTGGCAGAAAGCTGTTTAATTCTGAAATTATCTCAAATTTATAAAGTTCACTGTTAGTCATGTGCCAAGGCAAATTACTTATCATCTCTGAATCTGTTTTTTTCATCTATAAAACAGGAATAAGAAGAATGCCTAACCTACATAACTTATTTTGTTAAAATAAACTGAGATAATATCTAAATAAACATTCAATAGTTTAAGCTATGAATATTAACTTCAGGATCATTTTTCCCATTTGTAGAACTCCAATGATAATATCTCATAGGCTACTGTGAAGATTAAAGGAAAGATGTCAGAGTCTAGCGCCATGCATAAAATATAAGTTACTTCAGCTATTAGATCGCACCTCCCTTATCCCAGAAGTTTTCAAACTTACTTACTAGCAAGCCCTTCTTCTGATAGAGATACATACTACAATTACTAATAAAGGTATTAAACTTTTGCATCAAAATTCATCAAGCCAAAATTATCAAAACTAAGAGGAAAATCAGGAAAAAAGTTTAGCAGAAGTAGGATGTTGTAATTCGGTAACTACCAATTTAAAACCGGTCTCTAAGACAGGTTTGCCAGCATAAAAGCACAATGTTACCGACGAGAAGCCTTCAAACATCCTGAGCTCCATATTCCACAAAATAGAATGTTCTATTTTTCTTATGAACATTAGAATACACTTCAAGCTAGGAGCACAGCTCTGTGATACAGCCCATGCTTAGCATATATGAGACCCTGGGTTTCATCCCCAGCACTAGGGGAAAAACAAAAATTTAAAAGACCATAACTTTTTGTGCACAAGGCTCTAGGCCATACACTAAAACCAAATCTTACTTCCAATATTTAAAACTTTAAAACAATGCTCTTGAAGGAAAGGAGAGGTACTGGGCAATGAAATTGACCAAATTATGTTATATACATGTAAAATGAATCCTACTATTATGTATAATTACAATGCACCAAAAAAATTATTTAAATAAAAACAATGCTCTTATAAATTAATCATTAAGTCAAAAAAATAACCAAATACTGCATATCAATATAATTGTAGGGTATAAACAAAATAGCAATCAAAGATAAACTCATGCCGGGCGCGGTGGTACACACCTATAATCCCAGCACTTTGGGAGGCTGAAACTTCAAAGCCAGCCTCAGCATCAGCGAGGCACTAAGCAAGTCAGTGACACCCTGTCTCTAAACAAAACACAAAATAGGGCTGGAGATATGGCTCAGTGGTCAAGTATCCCTGAGTTTAATCCCTGGTACCAAAAAAAAGATAAATTCGTAAGCTGAGGCAGTTGTTGGTTTTGAGAGTTTTTTAAAAATATTTTATAATTCATGAAAAAAAAATTTGGTGGCCAGCCTTACATTTGAAAGTTAGAGCCCTGGGTTCATATCCTGATTCAACCACTCATTATCTGACCTTAAGCAGTTATTATCATTCCAAACCTAAGCTTCATCTGCAAAATGTATGAAATGCCAACTTCACATAATCTTGGAAAAATAAGTCCTTAGCACTTTTCCTGACACAATAATCATTAGTATATTATTATATAATCTACTATGCGAAAAGAATTTGAATAAAAATAAAAATGCACTTAAAAAGGGAGAGAAATTTATCTAAATGCTGCTTTTCTTTTTAAAAATAAGATTAAAACTTTGATAATATTAATCAACAAAATTGGGAACAAAAATGGAATTTATCCACTTAAAAGAAAGTAATAAGATAAATAGTGCTACAGAAATGAATGATACACAATCTCAAGCTTAAAATAGATGAATTAGAGATGGATGATTTTCCACAAAGAGATATAATATAATAAAACAAAATACCCTAAGTAAATGAGTAAAAAACTACTAAAAATATGTGGTTGCCTCTATTGTTCTTTCTCTCATCCACAGGGGCACCACTGTGACCTTCCTCAGTTCCATAAAGGTGTTACACTAATTCTGAACCCCTGCATGAGGTATCTGTCTTTAATGGTCTTTCCATCTCTCAGCCTGGCTAATTCCTACACACCAAAAGGCCTCCCCTCTGCCCCACACTCAGTCTAAATCATGTCCCCAAATACATTCTTTTATTTAATCCTTTTTTTTTCCATCTTAGCATGTATTACTAATTTTTTTCTACTGGTCTCCCCAACTAGGAGTTTCTTTCATTCACCAACATATACCCCTTACACCTGGCGTAAGGACAACACTCAGTAAATGAGACTGAAAAAACTCCGTAAACAGACATCCACCGGGGCCTTTTAGACCTTGCTATCCTGAGGGTAGGAAAGTCATAGAAGGGTTTTAAATAGGAAAGTGGTATGACAAAATAAATACACCTCTATCTCAGCAAATATGATTAATAACGGGCATGTCAAATGTGTAACAAGAACATCCATTCTAGCCCGGCGCGGTAGCACATGCCTATAATCCCAGCACTTTGGGAGACTGAGACAAAAGAATCGTGAGTTCGAAGCCAGCCTCAGCAATAGCAAGGCGCCAGGCAACTCAGTGAGACCCTATCTCTAAATAAACACAAAATAGGGCTGGGGTTGGGGCTCAGTGGTCAAGAACCCTTGAGTCAATCCCCAGTACAAAAAAAAAAAAAAAAAGAATATCCATTCCTTCCTACAAACATAACAGACATTCTTAATGATATTCTTTCCCCACAGAACCTAAATCATTCCTCAGAATCCTCAGGGAAGAACTTTAAAAAGTCACTGCTAACCAATTAAAATGCCTTAAGGAGGGGCTGGGGTTGTGGCTCAGTGGTAGAGAACTTGCCTTGCATGTGTGAGGCTCTGGGTTCAATTCTCAGCACAGCATATAAATAAATGAATAAAATAAAGGTCTATCAACAACTAAAAAATATTAAATAAATAAATGAAATGCCTTAAGGGATGAAACCTGATAATAACTCAAAGATGGGAAGGGATATTATAAGTATAGCAGAAGAATCCTAATGAAACACTATATAAATCAAAAGGGGAACATGTTCATTATAGAAGTTGGTTTAAAAATATTGATGTCAGGGGCTGGGATTATGGCTCAGCAGTGGAGCGCTTGCCTCGCATGCGTGAGGCCCTGGGTTCGATCCTCAGCACCACATACAAAGCAATAAAATAAAGACATTGTGTCCATCTACAACTAAAACAAAAATATTTAAAAAAAAAAAAATTGATGTCAGTTATCTAGCTTTTTGAAACAGTACTTTGCATAATCTTAAACTATACAATAATTTTTGCTTTTAAAATTTTTATTTGCTTACCTTTAATTAAGGTTATATTCTTTGTCATCCCAATTATTAAAGACTATTTTTACCCCCTTTCATATTAGAATAAAGGGCATGAACACCAGTTCATGCCTCCATACAAAATTATCAATTAAATTATCTACCATAATTGTATAGTTGGTGATAACCGCAGCTGTGCTGAGCACACAAACTACTTTTAAATCATGAAAGCTGGTTCTAAACTTACTTTCCATTTTGAAAAGCCATTAGGCTCACAAACCTAGATTTCTACAGTGGGAATGGAAAACTCACTTTATAATACATTTTCATGTATTCACTATTTAATTCTCCCAACTGTCCCAACATGCTTACCTTTTTACGTACTCCTTCTTGGGTACTGGACAATTTGAGCAAAACAGGAGGAAGGAATTTAGATATAATATTCTGTAATTGTTCATCTGTTTCAGCATGGCCAAGTCGTAAAAAGACCCGTTCAAGCTGATCTATAATATAAAAAGAAAAAAGAGAGAACTTGGCAAATCAAATACAACCAAAACTATTTTTATACCTTAATCCTTTTTTCTGTACTGTGAAACCTTTGCTCAGAAATTTAATCAGAGCTAGGCTTGTATACAGATGATTGTGACACAGCTACAAAGCAACACTAAAAGGGTGTAGCAACTAACTGCTCTTGTAACGGTCCTGTTCATTTAATCTCCAGAAAGGAGGAAAACAAAGCCAAGACTAACAAAATTCTCCTCTACACATAGATGTTCAGTCTTCCTAAAGGACCTGGATACTAGAAAGGATACAGGATTTCTGAAGGAATCTTCTAGTCCTGGCTAGCCAAGCAAGGTAGAGAAATTTTAATCAGATGCCAAGGACAACAGATCTTTGATAAAATCATCTTACTAATTAAATTTCTCCAAAGACAGAATCAGTGTCCTTTACTTTGTTGAGGTTACTAAACTAGAAAGTGAGAAAAAAGTTTTCCTCAAGAAAGCCACTGTGAGAAACATGTCAGGTGAGACCATGGGGATGTGCTTGGTAAAACTCAGACTGTGATAAACTTCAGAGCAAGTAACCCTGTTTCTTCAACCAGTGCCCCACAGGGGTGGGGGCAAGGGAACATACACAAACGACTAGATATTTGATTGTAAGGAATAACAGTAAAACTCAGGTTTTCCTAGCACGCTTGAGGGCCTAGGTTCATTCCCCAGCACTGAATAAGAGGGCGGGGGTGGGGGATATTAGGTGCTATAATGTTACTGTGGTTATGTTTGTTTTTTTAAGGTTCTTACAAAAATCATCAATGGTAACTGGGGTGCCTTCTAGGGGGCTGAAAATGTTCTATATCTTGGTGTGATATATACACATATATACATTTATAAAAATTAGATTCTATATGTTCATATACTTTCTACAGTATCTACTGCAATCTAAGAATATACTTAGCTGTACACAGTGATGCATAGCTGTAGTTCCAGCTACTCAGGAGGCTGAGGCCAGAGAAGTTCAGGACCAATCTGGACAATATACAGATGCCCACCCCCATCTCAAAAAAAAAAGTGTGTGTGTGTGTGTGTGTGTGTGTGTAAAGAAATCCTACTTTTTTAGAGATAAAAATGGATGAAATATTTACAGATGAACTAATACAGCGACTGGGATTTACTTCAAATAATGGTGAGGGTAGTCAATGGAGAGAGGTATCATGTAAATGAAAGCAAAACCAATTGTTCAAGATAGATTTTCCATAATTTTCTAAAGGAAGAAAGAGGAGGAGAAAGAAGGAAAAAGGAAGGAAGGAATCAGGTCCTGAAAGGGCAAGCACCAATAACATCCCAGTAACAACAAGCAACTGTAGCATCCACCTTGTTTTTAAACATCATTTTGCAATAAAAAGAACCAGAACTTCTAGGGGAAATGGATGATTCTAAGACTTGGGACAAGAAAATGGGGGGCGGGGGATGAGCCTGAAGTACCTTATAATGCCAGAAGTGACATAAACCATGTGAAGAGATAAAGGAACTAATTTTAAAAAGCTCCTAATGGGGGGCTGGGTTTGTAGCTCAGCGGTAGAGCGCTTGCCTCGGATGCGTGAGGCCCTGGGTTCGATCCTCATACAAAGCAATAAAATAAAGACATTGTGTCCATCTACAACTAAAAAATAAAAATAAAAAATAAAAAAGCTCCTAATGGCCAAAGCTGGATCAACAGAAAGACTAAAATAAGTAAAACAGTTTTGGATTAAAAGCCAAAGTAGAAATCTACATGGTTGTATGCTGATATAAATAAGTGATTAAATATTAAATAAATTAAGGAAAAGAAACAAGTCTTACTTATAGAATTCAAAATAATTCATGTGGATACGTCTCCCTATGGAAAGTAAAGCTTAACTCCACCTCCTTTTCCCCCATAGAGGATAAATTAGATTTAGTCACTACTTCTATAGAACAGAAATGGGAAAATGTTAATTTTACAGTTGAAAAGCACTATCTTAACTGAGTGAAGCAGGTTAACACCATCAGTATCACATAGATAACACATATATCTAATATGATGTGTGACAAGAAAGGCATTTCATCTCTCTGGTATTCATAAAAACCCATAATCCCAAGTTTAATCGTGAGTAAAACACAAAACTCCAAATTAGGACACATTCTATAGGATACCTGGCCAGTATTCCTCAAGACTTTCAAGATCATGGAAAGCAAAAAAAGACTAAGAAACTGTTCTAAGCCAGAGAATGAAGTCTTAAGTTTAATTTGAAATTAATAATAAAGTAAGAAAAGAACAAGAAAGGAAAGAAGATGACTCTGAGATTACCAAACCAAATGATTCTATTTGATAAATGCTGAATTCTAGGAAGTATGCTTGGCTAGCATACTGAAGGCCTGGGTTCAATTTCCAATACTGGAGGGGATAGGAGAAAACATAATCATGTCCAAACATGAAAAGGAAGATATTTCAAAATAGCAGATACACCCAACTATTAAATTTTCAACCTATCAAAGTTAGCCAAATGAAGACCATTGGCTTAGTGCTAATATGGTCCCAGAATCCTGTTTCAGAGGCATAAAAGCAACACAAATCGTGCCCTCCTTTAGCCTCAGCTTTTAAAATAGCCTTGTGCACCTGGAGGGTAAGGGGGAAATGAAGGTGGAGGTTGAGCCTAGGACTCTACTATGGTTTGAATATGTCCCCCAAAGTTTACATACTGGAAACTTGATGCTCAATGCAATAGTGTTGGGAGGTGAGGTCTAATAAGAAGTAATTCAGTCCATGAGGGCTCATGAAGACTCTGACCTTGAGAAGATATTAATGTTGTTATCTCACTATTAGTAAGTTATCCCAAGAACAAGTCTGTCATAAAAGCAGCCCTCTTACAATCTAGCTCAGATGTGCTTTCTTCCTTCCACTGTGGGATGATGCAGCACAAAGATCCTCACCAGCTGCAGGCCACTCAACCTTGGACTTCCCAGCTTTCAAAACCATAAAAAATGTATTTTCATTAGAAATTACCCAGTCTCAGGCATTCTGTTATAGCAACAAAACAACAAAAACAGACCTCAAAAGGAAATCTACTGACCCCTGGTGCATGTATGAAGACACAAATAGTGTAACTCTTCATGATTTGCAACCAGAGAAATGGAAAAACTGAGCTCTGTTTATGTACTAGGACTTGAAACGCATTTAAATTAAAAAAAAAAAAAGGAAATCTACTGAGAAACAAGAAAGGGATAGAACCAAAAGTTCTGAAGATTCAAAGGAAATGTAAAACTCACATCCATCTTCCTTAAGGGCTCAGTTTTTAGTTGTAGCAACAGATATCCAGTTCATTTCAAAAGGAACTGAGATGTGACAACACTTCAGAGTTAGGAGAAAATTTCACCTTATCCACAGTTCTGCTATTATTTATTTGTCTACTTAAACTCATGTTAATTTCACTTAAGAAAAAATTAGACATATTACTATGTCCTCAAATAATCGCTGTTAAATGTGGGAATATAGCTGAACTATTATTTTTTTCTATTCACATACTAACGTCACATAACCCCAAAACTGGAATATGACACATAGTATTTCACAGTTTACCTTTTTCTCTTTTAATTAAAAAATCCTTTATCTGAGACCTTTAAAGCAATATATCTCATAACACTTCAGATTTTAAAAAGATATTTAGTATATATGATGTATACAATATATATTATAGTATATGCAATGTAGTTCAAATCAACCTTCAGCCTAAGGAAGAAGAAAAAAATCAACTAGCCCTCCACTTATGTTATTACCATCTTTATAGTATTACCAACTTTATAGTACTATAAACAACACTCCAAAGAGTATCACTGTCCAATATATGTGTCTGGTTATATGGGCTTCTACAAGCTAAAGTCTTAGAAATGACCTGCTGAGTCAAAGAATAGGAGTGTCACAAAGTTAACAGGTTATAGAAAAATGTTCTTTACAAAGGCTGTGCTAATTTATGCCAACAGTACTCTTTCCCTATGCCCTCTCCTAACACTGAGTTGTTAACATTACAAAGATGGTAATTCATCCATCTTAGCTGAATATGACAGATGAAAAAAGATCACATTGGTTTTATTTTTTTTACTGAAGTAAAGTATCTTTTCAAGTATCAGAGGTCATTTGAAATGTCTTCTTTAGCAAATTACTCATTATTCTTTTTAGTTGCTGATTTTGTTTTGCAGTGCTAGGGATCAAATCCAGAGCCTCAAGCATTCTACCTGAGTTACATCTCCAGTCCTTTCGTTGTTGATTTATATAAGTCTTTATATATTATGTCTTTATGAAATACTCCCCCCTTTCTCCCATATGTTACAAATACTTTTTCCTAGTTTGCCTTCTGACTCTAAAGCACTTTCATTTTTCTTTTCCATATCTAAGTTTTTAAAATATAGTTAAATGTACCATTCCTTCCCTCTATGGCTTCTGAGTCCCTCATCATGCTGAGAATGGTTTTTCTACTCCAAATTTATAAAAAAATATTACACAATAAAGAAAAGAATTAACATAGCAGGCTTGACACTGCTACCTACAAAAAGGTCTGCTTGCCAAGGTTGGCCCTTGGCTGACATGTGGAAAGTTGGATTTCAGGAGGGTTCTCATCATTCTCAGAACTGGTAAAAGTGGCTCACTGTGCCTAAACTATACAAATAAGCTTTATGCTGAATAACAGCTTTTCTTCTTGAAGGAACTGTGGTATATTTCAGGCTGAAGGCACTAAAATGACCCACTCCAAATACCAACCTTGAGTATATGATATGTATACAGTATATATGATATAGTTCAAATAAAACTTCTTTAATGACTATTGCTGGTAGACAAATGGAGTCTTCTAACCTTCAATCTAAAAATCCTTGCCTACACCAAGAAAATGTCTACCATGATCCCACTTTCCATAGAACACTTATATTAAGCATAATACGCCTTATACAGGGAGTTATTTGTCTCATTCAGGCAACATTTATGACAAAAAAGAAAGATATACAAATTCAAAGATCAAAAACATTAGAGAAAGCTCAATATTATGAATAAGAAGCCAACATGATAAATGATCAAGTGCAATTCAAGCTTCCTCTTCCTCCTCATCTCTGCTCATCTAAATTCTCTGTTCCTTCAAGGCTCAGCACTCTCCTTTCACTGTGAAGTGCTAATTCCCCTAGCTAGGTCACTCTTTCATTCACTGAAGTATATACTGAAACCTTACTGTATGCCAGAGCTTGGTGGTCAAGGGTTTAAAAAGTGAAGAAGAGGGCTGGGAATATAGCTCAGTTGGTAGAGTGCTTGCCTCGCATTTACAAGGCGGAAGGAAGGAAGGAAGGAAGGGAGGGAGGAAGGAAGGAAGGGAGGGAGGAAGGAAGGAAGGGAGGAAGGGAGGGAGGAAGAGAGGGAGGAAGAGAGGGAGGAAGAGAGGGAAGAAGGGAGGGAGGAAGAAAGAAGCAATGATATTGTCCGGGTTACCTCACACGTACCAAAAAAAAGTGATAGAAGGCCTGGGACAGATAACTCCAGAACAACCGCAGCATTTAAGAGAAGAGGAAGGAGAGTCTGAACAAGAGAATGATGGATACCACTCCTTGGTATTTATCCAAGAGAACTACATATGGCATATTTTAAAGGTATTTATCCGAAAGAATTAGCATATTTTAAAGATAACATGTACACCTGTATAGTTAGTTAATAATATGGGCCCATCCTTAAGTGACTTAGGAAAGGGGGGCCCATTAGTGAAGAATTTGGAAAGACTTTGAAGACAGTAAACACTCTCAATGTTATTGTTTGGGGCCATCTGGTGCACTAATGAGCTCTTGGTGCACCAAAACTTTTAACTTTCGACCCTGTGAGCTTGGAACCTGGCCAGTTCCCACCTTGCAGAGAAAAACAACCTAAGGCCAGTTGCATAACACTGGACTGCATATTGGGAGGGGTTGCTGTGCCTTTTTAAGTCCTCCAAAGGGGAATGAGACTGAGAAGAAGGAATCCAACTGGAGAAGAGGGAATCTGATGCTTTGAGTGTAGAAGAAGGAATTTGACTTGTGAGGAAGAAAGCTGACTCTCACCTATGTTTTTACTCTACCCTCAGTGTTGCTCCTTTTACCCGAGGATAGGTGTTGAAGGTGATGGTTTTGCTGTGAGTAAAGAAGAAGGATCTTGACTCTCACCTACGTTTACCCCATTCTTGGTGTTGCTTATTTTACCCAAGGCTGGGTGTTGAAGGTGCTGATGATGCTTTAAGTGGAGAAGAAAGACTCTCACCTATGTGTTTACCCTACCCTCGGTCTTGCTCCTTTTACCCGAGGATAGGTGTTGAAGGTGTTGATGTTTTGAGTAAAGAAGAAAGATTTGGAGGAGGATGATGCTTTGAGAGTACTTGCAAACCCATGTTGTGTTATCCGGTGTTGATTGGTGAGTGCTTATTGGGCTGGAGCCGCTCTTTCTTTCCCTCTATATTATTGATCCATTATATACCATATTCAACATTGCAAAGTATAACTGTTGCTTGCTTATTGTTATATTATCTCATATAACTGTCGCTTGCTTGTTGTTATATTATCTCATATGAAAGCTTATAAAACGCATCCTGTTGTGAGGCTGGTGATTCACTCCACGAATCTGCCGTATATAAATTAGTCTGAGCTCAGCAATTCCCGGTCATAAATCCCAGACCGAGACAATACCCATAATTATTATGACACAATTCATAATAGCCTCACAACAGCCAAGTTACAGAATCAGCCTAGGTATCTGTCAACAATGAAGAGATATAGAAATGTGGCATATATACACAATGGAGAATTATTCAGGTATAAAGAAGAAGAAACTTGTGTCATTTGCAGGAAAATAGATGAAACTTGAAACCATGCTCAGTGAAATAAGTCAGATGCAGAAAGACAAGTACAATTATTTTCACTCATGTGGAAGCTAGAGAAGAAAAAAATGATAAAATTAAATGTTTTAAAAATAAAAAAAAAAAGCTGTGTGCAGTGGCACACACCTCTCAGCACTTTAGAAGGCTGAGATAGGAGAATCACAAGTTCCAAGCTAGCCTCAGAAACAGTGCGGCACTAGGCAACTCAGTGAGGCCCTGTCTCTAAATAAAATATACAAATAGGGCTGGGGATATGGCTCAGTGGTTGAGTACCCCTAAGTCAATCCCCAGTACCAAAAATAAAAAGAAAACAACATAAATATAGAAGAGATACCACTGTTAGGAAGGAATCAAGGAAAAAGCAAGGGGAAGTACTGGGGAATGAAATTAATCACATTACATGTTATAGTTTAGATATGAAATGTCCCCCAAAAGCTGTTATGCAGGAATATTAAAAGGCAAATGATTGGATTATGAGTGCTGTGACCTAATCAGCCCATCCTAGTTTGAATCGACTAGATGTAACCACAGAGAGGTGGGGCATGACTAAAAGAGGTAGGTCCCTGGGGAGTGTGCCCTTCCCTGTGGCCCCTTCCCCTCCCTCCTTCTGCTTCCTGAACCCCCTACCATGAGCTGAGCGGCTTTCCTCAACTGGGCCCTTCCCCACTGATGTGCTGCCTTACCTTGGACCCAGAGCAATGACTCAGTCATCTACCAACAAAGACCTCTGAAAGCATGGCAGGGCCAGTGAAGAGATAGGGGCAAAAGCAGACTGTACCATGTGGAGGAATGAGTAGAAAATTTAAAGAATGTGGGGACACAGTGGCAAAACTTAACTTATGAAAAAATGAGGGAAGGAATAGTTAATTTTTATTGTATCAGAGATCTGAGCAAGTTTAAATGGCAATAGGGTAAGGGGCAAGCCACTGTAAAGAGGAAAACTGAAGAGGAAAAAATCCCTAGACTGGGACCCTGAGGTCAGGATCAAGCACAAGGTTTGAGGAATTACCTTAGGTAGAAGAAGACCATCTCACCATTATAATGGGAGGGAGTAAGACCTGTTGTTATTTAATAAACTCAGTGTTTAATTAACTGGTGTTTATTTAATAAATTTATAAACATTTTATGGAGATGCCTGGGAGAATTTCCTTCTGATGGCTTCTACTGCTGCTGTAAATAAAAGGCAATATCTTCTGCTGATTTGGAGGGCAGAGGGCAAATCAGAGGTGTGACAAGAGTAGAAGGCTTGCAATAGGGTGAAGAAGAGAAGAAAGCCAGGCACTATGGCGCATGCCTATAATCCCAGTGGCTCCGGAGGCCAAGGCAGGAGGATCATGAGTTCAAAGGCGGTCTCAGCAACTCAGCGAGGCTCTCAGTAACTCAGCAAGACCCTGTCTCTAAATAAAAAGGGCTGGGGATATAGCTCAGTGGTTAAGCACCCCTGGATTCAATCCCCAGAACAAAAACAAAAAACAAAAAAAGGAGAGAAGAAAGCCTGCTGGCAAAATAAACTACCACATGGAAAAAGTATGTAGGACATAGTTGAAGTTAGTGAATATGAATTTACTGCAGCACTAGTCAACACAAACGAATCAGGAAACACCTACCCTTTCTTCCCCCTACCCACACAGCATTTAACACAAGTGTCTATTGAATTAAAAAAATCCAAACATATAAAGGCAAGGTTTTCCAAATAATTACAAATGTGACTTAAGAAAATAACCTTTATTTCATATCAACCATTTTTTTTTAATTTTTTTTTAGTTGTTGATGGATCTTTATTTTATTCATTTATTCTTTATATGTGGTGCTGAGGCTCGAACCCAGTGCCTCACGCGTGCTAGGCAAGCGCGCTACCACTGAGCTACAGCCCCAGCCCCATATCAACCATTTAAAAAGAAAACTTTTCAAAGAAATGTCTCTAGATTTTGTGCATATACAAACATAATTAAAAATACATTAAAATTTTTAAAATGTCTCCTTTCCATATATTATGGAGGCAGTTCTAAATGGACAGTTATTTATAAACTATATAATTATTACTAATGTAACCTTGTGAAAGCCTGACTACTGACTCTGTTGGAGGGGCCTTGAAATACAATGGAGCCAATGAACCTATACTTCTAGGTCAGATGCATTACTTATTGGTTTTATCAAACTGCATTTAAGATTATTTACCTCACCCACAAAGAATAACACATGACTGCTTCACAAGGAGATTGTGAAGATGAACTGTACATGTAAAACATGTAACACTATATATAACTATCATACTATATATGTAATTTTTACATTATCATGTATTAAAGAATCTGGGTGACTCTGTCTCTGACCCTGGAAGGTAATGTTTAACTAACCCTGTGCAATTTCCCCAGGGACTGGAATGCCTTTGTTATTCAGTGATGAGACCCTCTACCCATACCTGATGACTAATACTGAGATAACTCATGGGGTGGGGAAGTGTCTAGATAATTTATGCTAAGAAATAACTCAGAATGGGGTCTGATCTCCCTGATTATCCTAGAAAAACCAGCCATATGATTAGAGGGTTGCAACTTAATATTTAAGTCAGGTGATGGGGTTGGTGGTGGGGGCTGGAAATTGCATCACATAGCCAGTGACTCAATCAATAATGTCTGGTCAATTAAAAACCCTGGACACTAAAGCTCAGTGACCTTCCCTGATCAGCAATACTCTTGTTTGGAAACAGGACAAAGGTGTTTGTGTTGTCACACATTAATGTGCTAGGAAAGTAACATAGAACAGAAGCTTCCTATCTGGAATCCTCCCAGACCTTGCCCTACCTGCCTCTCCTTTAGGCTGGCTCTAACTCATATTCTTTTGTTATAAAAGTGTAATCATAGACATAGGGCTTTCCTGAATTCTGAGTCATTCTAGCAAATTAATGAACCTGAGGGAGTCCATGGTGACCCCTAAGTCTATAGCCAGCTGGTCAGAAGTGAAAGGGGCTCTGGGATTGCCTGAATTTGTAGGACATATCTGAAGTGAACATCTTGTGCAAGACTGTGCCCTTAACCTGCTAGGTATGACTACTCTGAGTAACTGTATATCAAACAAAATATTTCATATAATATATACATATTACTCTGGTTATTATTCACTATTCCTTGAATTTTACTTCTTTTTTAAGTAAAGCGAGCTACTACAACAAAAATTTTAAACTTAGAAGTCTACCAAATATTTCAGAACACACTCTAGCTGGAAGCAGAACATGAATTATTAGTAGAATCTCACCAACAGTAGGAATACTACGCTGGGCATGTTAATATCCCCATTTGCTTCCCACAAAGGAAAAGCAAGCCAGGCCAGACAGCTAAAATCCCATGT
This sequence comes from Geosciurus inauris, assembly GCA_004024805.1. NCBI lineage: Eukaryota > Metazoa > Chordata > Mammalia > Rodentia > Sciuridae > Geosciurus > Geosciurus inauris. The sequence goes on from PVHX01004680.1 coordinate 112,897, forward strand.
GACACAACAGCTCATGGGATAGAAATATAATTTTGTACAAAGTCAAAATTACACGACTTACTGCTTCCAAAGACAAACAACAATGGTATAACTTGCAATTATAAACTCCACCTTAACAATCAAATGGGTCGGAGCTGGGGCTGTAGCTCAGTGGTAGAGCACTTGCCTAGCATGCGCAAGGCACTGGGTTCGATTCTCAGCACCACATAAATATAAGGGAATAAAATAAAGGTATAAAAAATACAATAACATTTAAAAAAAATCAAATGGGTCATTTTAAAATTTACCACAAATATTAAAAAATTATCTAAAGACTTCCCAGAAAGAAAAATGTCTGGGCCTTATGAATTCACTGGTGAATACTCCTTTATTTAGTGTAGGGGAATCATCCCCCTATGTTGTTTTAAGAGGCCAGAATAACCCTGACACCAAGTAAGAGTATCCTAAGAAAGTAACAAGAAGTAAATAAATTATATTTCACATGAACATGGAGAAAAATAACATTAAAGTCATAATAAATATATAAAGTAACTAATCAAATCCAGTGATGTATAAAAAAGATAATACATCATGCCAAGTAAAACCAATGTCATTAACCACATTAACAAAATGATGATAAACCATCATGTAATTATCTCAACATATACAGTATTCATGTTGAATACACAGGAATCAACTATTCATGTTGAATAGGCTAGGAAGAAAAGAGAACTTCCTTAATCTGATAAAGAATGTTTACAAAAACTTACAGCAAACATACTTAGTAGCAAAACACCAAACACATCTCCCCTGAGTTTAAAAAAAGGATGAAACCAGCCGGGCGCGGTGGCACAAGCCTGTAATCCCAGCACTTAGGGAGGCTGAGACAGGAGAATCGCGAGTTCAAAGCCAGCCTCAGCAATGGCGAGGCGCTAAGCAACTCAGTGAGACCCTGTCTCTACATAAAACACAAAATAGGGCTGGGGATGTGGCTCAGTGGTCGAGTGCCCCTGAGTTCAATCCCTAGTACCAAAAAATAAAGATGAAACCATGGCGGCGCCAGTGAAAAGGTAGGGGTAAAAGTATACTACCATGTGGAAGAATGGGTGGAAAATTAAAAAGGATGTGGGAAATGAAACCATTTACAATTCTATGAACTGTTAACAATTCTACTCAGATTTATACTGTAAATTTTATTCACAGCAGTAAGACAAGAAAAATGAAATGCATTGAGATTGAAAAGGAAGAAATGTTTTCATTATTTGTAGATATGATTAATACATTAAAAAATAATATAAATTACTAGACTAAAAATACACAAATATATTGCTTTTTCTCTATACTAGTAACAAACCATTAAAAATAAAATTTGAAAACACCTATTTGAATGATATCAAAACACATGAAATACCTAGAAATTAATCTAGGAAAAGATGTGCAAGACCTCTACACAGAAAACTAAAATACATAGCTGTGAGACATTAAGAAAAACTTAAAAGTATACACCATATTCATGGATCAGAAACTCAATACTAGTTGAGGACTCCTAAGATTTTTTACAAAAGTCTGAAATCTGAAATGCTATACAATCCAAAACTTTTTGAGCATTGACCTGATGTTACAAGGAGAAAGTTCCACACCTGACCTAACATGATAGATCACAGCAAAACACAGGTGCACAAAAATAATTGTGTAAAATTATCCTTAGGCTATTGTGTATGTTATAGTTTGGATATGAGGTTTCCCCCAAAAACTCCTGTGTTAAGCGGGAATGTTCAGAGGTGAAATGATTGGATTGTGAGACCTGTAACCAAGTCCTCCATCCTAGTTTAAATGGGCTGACTGGGTGGTAACTGTAGCCTAGTCAGGCATGGCTGGAGGAGGCAAATCTCTGAGGACTGCCTTGAAAGGATTCATCTTCCCTATGGCCCCTTTTCTCTTTCTCTCTCTCCTTCCTGGCTGCCATAAAATGAGCAGCTTTCCTAACCTGGACCCTTTGGCTATGATGTTCTACCTCACCTTGGGCCCACAGCAATGGACTCAATCTCTATGGACTAAGACCTCTACAACGGTCCTAAATAAACTTTTCCTCCTCTAAGCTGTTCTGATAGTATTTTGGTTACAGCCACAAAAAGCTGGTACTGAAGCCAGGCGCGGTGGCTCAAGCCTGTAATCCCAGCACTTAGGGAGGCTGAGACAGGAGAATCGCGAGTTCAAAGCCAGCCTCAGCAACCGCGAGGTGCTAAGCAACTCAGTGAGACCCTGTCTCTACATAAAACACAAAATAGGTCTGGGGATGAGGCTCAGTGGTCGAAGACCTCTCAGTTCAATCCCCAGTACCAAAAAAAATAAAAATAAATTAAAAAATAGAATAAAATAAAAACTGGTACTGAGAGTGAGGTTACTGCTATGACTAGCCTGATCCTATGAGTCAAAAGCCTTTAGAGCTGGTTTGTGGGAAGAATCTGAAAAAGTCTGGAGATGGCAGGCTAGAAAAGCCTTAAAAGTTTATAAACAGAACTTGATGGGCAATTCTGGTAGGAGCTCACAAGAGTAGATTGCTGACAGGAATGCAGACTGTGCTCAGGAGGTTTCAAAGTGAAATGAGGGAATTGGACTAGAGGCCACTCATGTTATATTCTGGAAAAGAACTTGTCTACATTCGGCCCATGTCTTGAATTTGCATGAGGCTACATTTAAAAGTGAAGGACTAATTAATCTGGCAGAGGAAATTTCAAGGCAGCACAGCAGTCAGTCAGTGGCATGGATATTGCTGTCAGCTTTTAGCCAGGTGTACTGTCGGGAGCAAAAACAGAATTGGAGGATATTATAAACTTGCAGTTTTATCACTTGCAGTTTTACCACTGTAAACCAGTGGCCAAGGAAAAAGATATGATTGTGAAAGACATTATAGTCACTGAAGAGATGCTAAGTACTTTGCATAGAGACAACTGGAGAGATGGCTTTAAGACATCTCAGGAATTTGCAAGACCACACTCACTGCAGGCTCAAGGATATAAAAGGGGAAATTCCTCTGAGGAGAGCTCATTGGGGGGCCCTGCTTGCACAGGGGGAGCCTAAGAAACTGTTTAATCAGGCTCAGTTGCCCAGGTACACAGAGACCTCTGCAGCCATGACTTCAGAGGGCCCCACCACTGCACAAGCTGACAGAAAACCTTGGCATCATCCACATGGTGCTGGCTCTGCAGAAATGCACAATTCAAGTTAAGGAGTCATGGAGGATTCAAAAAAAGGCCTGGAAAGCTGGATGAAGTGTAGCAGTGTCAAAATCCCTGTTGGGTGCCCCTAAACAGGCAATGCATGAAGCTATGAAGGTACAGCCAAAGCTGAAATAGAGATCTCATGAATTAAAAAAAAGATGCCAGTAGCATGGACTGTCTGCCAAGAATATTTGATGGCTACAGAGAGTGCCAGGCTAAAAGACAGTCCATCTAAACTACAACCAGCAAGGCTAAATTCAAGTCCCTTGTAGAACACATCACAGCCATGTGTTCTAAATGTTGTACCAGGACTTACAAGTGAAGTTGTAGACCCTGTTTGCCAGATTGGGTTTTGGTCTTATTTTGGTACCATCCCTTCTTTCCTCTCCTTCAGCTTCCTGGCTACCATGAAATGAGCAGCTTCCCTCCTGTGCACCCTTCAGCAGTGATGTTCTGCCTTACCTTGGGCCCAGAGCAACAGACTCATCCATCTATGCACTGAGACCTCTGAAATTGTTAGTCCCAAATAAATTTTTCCTCCTACACAACCAGTGTAACTCTACATCATGTACAACCACAAAAATGGAAAGTTATACCTCATGTATGTATGATATATCAAAATACATTCTACTGTCATGTATAACCCAAAAAAATTTTTTTAAATGAGTGATTTAAGTTGAGCATTGTAGTGCATGCCTGTAATCACAGCAACTCAGGAGGCTGAGGGAGGACTGCAAGTTTGAGGCTAGCCTCAGCCATTTAGCCAAGACCCTGTATCAAAATCAAACAAACCCTGTATCAATCAATAAAAAGGGCTGAGGATGTAGCTCAGTGATAAAGCACCCCTGGATTCAATCCTTAGCACTGCAAAAATAAGTTAAAATTTTAAAAATAAAAAGGAGAAATTTAGCTAGATGTAATCCCAAACTATAATCTCAGCTACTCGAGAGGTTGAGGCAAGAGAACGGCAAGTTCAAGGCCAGCCTGAGCCAACTTAACAAGACCTTATTTCAAAATTTTTTTTTAAAAATTTTTTTTAAAGGGATAGGGAATGTAGCTCAGTGATTTAATGCTTGCCTAGCATATGCAAGGCCCTGGGTCCCATCACCAGTATTGCAAAAAACAGAAGAAAAAAGAAAGGTGTTGGGCTGTTTGTGGCTCAGTGGTAGAGCACTTGCCTAGCACATATGAGGCACTGGGTTTGATCCTCAGCACCACATAAAAATAAATACATAAATAAAATAAAATATTATGTTCACCCACAACTAGAAAAATTTTTTTAAAAAAGAAAGGTGTTGTTAATTTACAACAGCAATAAAAATTGTAAGGTGTCTAGAAATAAATTAATAAAACATATCAAAGTCCTTTACAGAGAAAATTCTACTCTAAACTATAACTCATAAGAGAAGATCAGAATAGCCGGGCACGGTGGTGCACACCTGTAATCCCAGCACTTTGGAAGGCTGAGACAGGAGAATCACGAGTTCAAAGCCAGCCTCAGCAACAGTGAGATGCTAACCAATTCAGTGAGACTCTGTCTCTAAATAAAACACAAAGTAGGGCTGGGGATGTGGCTCAGTGGTCAAGTACCCCTGAGTTCAATCCCTGGTACCAAAAAAAAAAAAAAAAAAAAGAGAGAGAGAGAAGATCAAAATAAGTAGAGAATAATAATATCCATGAATTTCTGTATCAGACAGGATAGGCTGGATCACTGCGTGATGATAATGCCAAAATCCACATAGCGTAAAGAAACAGTATTAGTTGCTGGAGTCAGCTGACAGAACCAATCCCACCTCCATCACTGCTGGCTGGTGCCACATTCCCAATCTCTCTGCCCAAATCACTGGTTAAACTAATCACATGCCCCACTCCGTCCCCAACCAGAAGGTCTCCAGGCACTAAATTCTATTTTGTGCCAGAAATAGCACAAATACCAACATATAAAATCAGTCAACAAGCTCCCCCACAATCAAACACACTCTATAGACAACAAAGTTCATGAAACTTAAAGAACTGATTATATAATTCATGCAGAATATGAATGGGACATGGGGCTATCAAAAAGCCAGAATAAATGATAATTTTTAACAAAAATAAATGGCCTGACTAGGTTTCAAGACATTATAAAACTATACTAATTAAGACTGTACAGCGATGGGCTGGGGTTGTGGCTCGGTGGTAGAGTGCTTGCCTCACATGCGTGGGGCACTGGGTTCAATCCTCAGCATCACATAAATAAAGCAAAGGCATTGTGTCCATCTACAACTTAAAAAAAAAAAAGACTGTGCAACGAGGCTCAGTGGTGCACAACCATGATCCCAACTACTCAGGAGGCTGAGGCAAGAAAATCACAAGTTTGAGGCCAGCCCAGGCAATTGCAAGACCCCATCTCAAAATAAAAACTGAAAAGGGCTGGGGATGCAGCACAGTGGCAGAGCACTTGCCTAGTGTGAGTGAAGCCCTTAAATTTGCACTGGGGGTACAAATTTAAGACTGTGTTGATCCATAGGCTAAAATAGAGAAGAACATGGAAAGAGAACTAGAAATGCATGAAATCTGAGAGTGGCAAAAGTGACATGAAGAATCAGAGCAAAGGGTATAGGAGGTGTAGCTCAGTGGTGGAGCACATGCTTATTAGCATGCAGGAGGACCCAGGTTCAACCCCCAGCAACATAAAAAAAAAAAAAAAAATAGAGAAAAAAAGATTATTCAAGACCTGGGAAAAAATACCAAATACCCAAAAAATCACTTGCAAGTAAATTAAGGACATGGATATACAAGCAAGACTTTAAAGCTTTTCTAAGAAAAGTGAAAAGAAAGAATGAAAACTCAACACACACAAACTCAAGCACAAAGCATAAACAGAAATACATTAAGATTAAAAACATAAAAGACTATAAAGCAAAAGAATAAGCATAAATAGCTACAATGTCTTTTTTTTATTTTTACTTTTTTTTTTTTTGGTACTGGAGATTGAACTCAGGGGCACTTGACCACTGAGCCACATCCCCAGCCTGATTTTGTGTTTTATGTAGAGACAGGGTCTCACTGAGTTGCTTAGCGCCTCACCATTACTGAGGCTGGCTTTGAACTCACGATTCTCCTGTCTCAGCCTCCCAAAGTGCTGGTATTACAGGCATGCGCCACTGCACCTGACTTACAATGTCTTATAACTAAGAAATTGAACATAAATAAATAAATATAACTCAAGAAAAATCAACACAATTTTCGAAGTGGACAAAGAATACAGACAGACAACTCGGAGAAAAGACCCAAATATCAAATTATACATAAAAGGATGCTCAATCACACTAGTCAAATAATTGCCTTTTTTTTTTTTTTTTTTTTGGATACCAAGGATTAAATACAGAGGCATTTAACCACTGAACCACATCCCTAACCCATTTTATTTTATATGTTGAGACAGGGTCTCAAGTTCTTAGGGCCTCATTAAGTTGCTGAGGCTAGCCATCCTCCTGCCTCAGCCTCTCCTGTCTCCAGGATTACAGGGGTGCCAGTGTACTCAGTCTATGCAAAATTAATGCCAACAGTGACATACTATTTTGCACCCCTGACAAGAGAAAATAAAGTTTTCAAATGTAACAATACCAAATGTTGGTAAAGACTTGAAATAAACCAAGAAGAACTCTGGTTTTCTCAGAGGGGAGAGGAATACACACCGATACAATCAATTCTCTAATAAAGTCACCTCAATAAAGTTGGAAAGGCACATGCACTTCAACTTTGCAATTCTACTAATCAATAGTCCATCTACAAACTACCACTAGTGAACAAAGAGATATGGAACACATCTTCCTTCAGAAAGCTTACTAGGATAAGAAATGTTAAATTTACAGTAATACTTATATTCTGATGAAAGTTCCTTAATCACAATAACTAAGTCCTCAGACCATACTTTGTATAACACTGTTCTGGAAAATAATTTTTCCCAAAAAGAGATAGAGCTAGGACATATGTATGAAACTCTTCATAGCCACAGGGTTAGTAAAAGAAAAATTACAAAAACAATCTAAACATCAGTCAACTAAAGAACAAATAAAGTGTGGCAGGGTCATACAAAAGTGGACATAAACAGGAATTACATGTCACACAGGCAAATGGGACCATTTCTGAAAAATATAAGCTCAAACAAAGCAAGTCGTAGAAAAATGTGTACAATAACTTCTTGGTCTTTTTGCTAAAATCAAGTGAAGAAAGATATGTACAATATGGATCCAATTATGGAAAGTTTCTAAATTTTACATATATGGCATATGATATAAACCTCACAGGAATGACAACCTCTAAGTGAGAAGGGAGAGAAGGAAAAGGAAAATGAGATGGCAAAAATAGCACAGGGAGTCTGAACTGTCTTTTTTTTTTTGGTACCGGGGATTGAACTCAGGGGCACTCGACCACTGAGCCACATCCCCAGCCCTATTTTGTGTTTTATGTTGAGACAAGGTCTCATTGAGTTGCTTAGCGCCTCGCCATTGCTGAGGCTGGCTTTGAACTCGCGATTCTCCTGTCTCAGCCTCCCAAAGTGCTGGGATTACAGGCATGAGCCACAGGACCCCGCTTGAACGGTCTTTAATGTTATTTTTTTTAAATGAAAGAAAATTACTTTCATGCAAGAAAAAAATAAAGACCTAAAGTTAATAACAAAAAATGTAAAGACTTGACAATGATGAGTCAAGCCTTACATATGTCAATACTTAAGTCCTCAGAAAGGGCTGCAATATGACTCAGTGGCAGAGCACTTGCCTAACATGCTCAGTGTATGGGTTCTCCCAGCACAGCAAAAAACAAACAAACATAAGATTGCTCCCTATTATTTCTCTTCTTACTTGAAATATTTCATTATTTTTAAAAGAATACATATGCACCTATTGTGGTTTGGATATGAAGTGTACCCCAAAAGTTCCTGGGTTAATGCAGGAACATTTAGAGATAAAATAATTGCACTGTGAGATTGTAATTTCATCAGTCCCTCATTTGAATGGACTGAGTGCTAACAATAAACAGGTAGGGTGTGGCTGGAGGAGATGGATCATTGGGGGATGCCCTGGAAAAGCCATCTTCCCTGTGGCCCCTTCCATCTCTCTCTCTCTGCTTCCTGGCTGCCATGAATGGAGTAGCACCCCTCTACTACAGCCTTCCACCACGATGTTCTGCCTCATCTTGGGCCTAGAGCAATGAGCTCTGCTGACCATGGACTAAACAACTCTGGAATCATGGGCCAAAATAAACTTTTCCTTCTCTAAGTTGTTCTTATCAGGTATTTTTTTCTCCTTTATATTTTTATGTACACTTCAAATATTCTTCAGTAAAAATATATTTCTTTTTTGATTTGAAAAAAAGTACACACAGCAAATTATTTTTAAAGAATGCATGTTTCAAGGATAAGGAAAAAGTTTTTTAATCACAAAACATTCAAGTTTGATCTGGGCGTGGTGGCTCACGCCTGTAATCCCTGCACTTTGGGAAACTGAGACAGGAAAATCCTGAGTTCAAAGCCAGCCTCAGCAACAGTGAGGCGCTAAGCAACTCAGTGAGACCCTGTCTCTCTACATAAAAACACAAAAATAGGGCTGCAGATGCTGCTCAGTGGTCGAGTACCCCTGAGTTCAATCCCCAATACCAAAAAAAATTCAAGCTTGAAAGAAACCTTGCAGTATATAGATGAACAAAAATAAGAATGTTTGCTCTCAAAGGAAAATATTAAATCCCTGAGAATCTTAAATCCCAGAAAGAAAAACAATTTCCAATTTAGCTCATGTCAACTATTATATTCAGCAGGGAAAAAAACTGCTAAAAATGTAAATATATTCATTTTATTTCCTTAAATAATTCTCTAATTCATATTATTCATCTGTCTTTAGTTTCTTTAAAGACAAAGAAGGAGTCCAGCAACACAGGAGGCTGAGGCAGGAAGATCACAAGTTCAAAAGCAGCCTCAACAACTTAGTAATGCCTTAAACAACTTGGCAAGACTCTGTCTCAAAATAAAAAATTAAAAGGGCTGGGAATGTGGCACAGTGGTTAAGCGCCCCCTGGGTTTAATTTCCCTATAGCAAAAAAAAAAAAAA
>PVHX01004681.1:0-74889 GCA_004024805.1 Geosciurus inauris
TTTTCTGTTATGTTTGATAACATGTATTAAAATGCAACTTTTGAGAAAAATAAAAAATAAAATAAATTAAAAAAAAAGAATGTCTAAGAGGTCCCCTTTTTTCTTCATATTCACTATCCTTTCTTTGCATTTTTGATTATTATAGGTTTTCTGACTGGGATAAGATATTATCTCACTGTGGTTTTAATTTATATCTCTCTAACAATTAGTGATGTTAGCATTTTTTTCATATATTTTTGGCCATTTGTATAGCTTCTTTACAGAAATGTCTACTGAAATCGGCCCCCCTCCTTCATTTTTTTTAATTTATTTTTTAAAGATGGGGGTCTTGCTATGTTGTCCAGGATGGACTTGAACTATCAGGCTCAAAAGATCCTCTGACCTCATCCTCCAAAGTAGCAAGGCATACAGTTATGCACCACTACACAGGCATGTGCACACATCTGGAGACTGAACCCAGTAGTGCTTTACATTTGAGCTACATATCCAATCCTTTTTATTTTTTGAGACAGGGTGTTGCTAAGTTGCTGAGGGGTCTTTCTAATTGCTGAGGTTGGCCTGGAATTTGCCATTCTCCTGCCTCAGCCTCCTGAATCACTGGGAATTATAAATGTGTGTCACTGTGTCCAGCTATTTGATATTTTAAAAATCAGATTGTTGGGTTTATTGTTGTTGTTGAGGTTTTTTATATATTCTGGATAGTAATCTTATCAAATATTTTCCAAATTTTTTCTGATCAAAGTTTCCAAATATTTTCTCCCATTGTTTAGTCTGCATCTTCATTATAATTAGGAGAAGTTCTAATTTTCTACGGCACAGTCGGGTGACCACAGTTCACAAGAACTTATTATATATTTTATGAATAACTGAAAGAGGAGTTTGAAGGCTCCAAACACAAAGAAATGATAAGTTTTTAAGGAGATGGAAATGCTAATTATCCTGATTTGACCATTACATATTATATATATATGTATCAAATTACCACACTGTACCCCATAAATATGTACTTATGTGTTAATTAAAAGGAAATATTAAAAAAGAAAAATAAGTATTTTAAATTTGTACTGGAGAAACTCTAAAATATGTTTCTCAATAACAATAAAATGCTTATTTTAAGAAAAAAAAATACAAAAACCATTTCCTATAGCCAACCCCCAAAACAAAAACAAAGCCAGAACCATGACAGCAGCCTGAATTCCTCATATTTTAAAAATTATTCTCTATTCACCTCAATTCCTTCCTCTGTGGTACCAACAAATCAATGGGTTACTGTGGATATTGAATAATGCAAGTTATTAAAACCATTTTGCAAAGTGCCCAATATATACTAAGGAACTCAAAAAATGTTGGTTTATTTGAGGTGTACCATTATTACGACTCATAAGGTAATATAGACATTAAGTTTCTAGCATGGGAACTGTGAGTATAGGTTCTCAATAACCTGGTTATTGTTTTATCCAAAATAATTTAGAGAAGAGAAATGCTACAGTACAGCAAGTCTCATTCCTACTTGGATCTGCCTAATTCCAAAAAAACTTACCACAAAATGGCACTGCCACCTCAATACCCCCCTCTCCCCCATGTTATCTGGACAGTTGTCAAGATAAGCCAAAGTCATCAAGACAGACCACTGAATCCAATAGCTTACTTTAAAAAAAAATTAAGGTGCCTCAAAAATTAAAAATAGAATTACTATATGATCCAGTAATTCCACTACTGGGTATATATCCCAGCAAAATCAGTATGTCAGAGACATCTGTACTCCATGTTCATTGCATCACTGTTCACAATAGCCAAGAAATAGAAACAACCTAAGTGTCCATCAGCTAAAGAGTAGATAAAAAAAATGTAGTACATGTACACAATGAAATACTATTCAGTCATAAAAAGAACCAAATACTGTCTTTTACTACAACATGAATGAAAAATGAAGCCATTCTGTTAAGTGAAATAAGCCAGGCACAGAAAGAGAAGTACCACATGATTTCACTTATATATAGAATCTATGAAACTTCACAGAAGTTTATAGACGTTGCAAGTACAATGGTGGTTACCAGAGAATAACGAGTAGGGAAGGAGAGGAAGGTGAAAGGTTGATCAATGAGTACTAAGAAAGAAGAGTAAGAAGTTTGGCTTGCTATTATACTATATATTTCAAAGTGCTAGAAGAAAAGATTTTGAAGGTTTTATCAGAAATGACAAATATTTGAAGAGATAGATATGTTTAAGCTGATTTAAACACTATACAACATTTACATGTGTGAAAGTATCATTTGGTACTCTAATAATATCACATTAATATCCCCTAATGAATATCTGTATGTTTTATATGTCAGTTAAAATAAAATTTAAAAAAACAGTTGAATTATAATTTACATAGTCAATTACTTACGATTTTTGAGTGAGATTTACCAATATTTACAGTTGCAACCACCACACAATCAAGATAAAGAACACTTCCTGTAACATTCAAAGCCTACTTATGCCACTTTGAAATAAAAACCTGCTTCCATACCAACCACTGATTCTCATTTTCATATTAAAAATTAGTTTTACCTGTTCTCTTTTGTGTCCATGTTGTTCATCCATGTTACTATATATACCAATATATAGCCCCTTTTCATTGCTGAGTACTATGCCTTTACATGGTGTGACAGATGACTTCTGAAATGGTTTTCAATCATCCCATAAGTTTTGCTCATTTTCTCTGATATTTAACCATTTTCTACTTTATTGACTTCTGCTCCTGTACCTATTTTCCTCTGTACATACTTTGGGTCTGGTTTGCTCTTCTTTTTTAAATGTCTTAGCAGCTTTATTAAGTTATGGTTGACATAAACTGCATATATTTAAAAATAAGAATATGATATAATGTTGACAAGTGTATACAACAGTGAACCACTACAATTAAGGTTATGAATTTATCCATCACCCCTCAAAGGTTTCCTTATGCTTCTTGGTAATTCCCCCACACTACTCTCCACCTTCTCCCCAAGGAACCAGAAATTTTATTTCTAGACTGTAGGTCTGTTTAAATTTTCTAGAATTTTATAGAGAGGAAATTGCTGAATGTCTTTTAAATCTGGCTTCTTTCACAATAAATTGTCAGAGATTGTTCTACATGTTGCATGTAATAAAAGTCCTATGCTTTCATTACTAAGTAGCATTCTATTGTATGGATAGTAATCAAATAATCTACTCCTTGGCTTATGAACATATGGAATCGTTTCTGGTTTGGGGCTATTACAAATAATGTTGCTGTGAACAATAATGTACAAGTCTCTGATGAACACATGCTTTCATTATTCTTGGCTAAGTACCTACGACACAAATGGCAGTGTTTGTTTTTTGTTTTTTGGGGTTTTTTTTTGGTACTGGAGATTGAACTCAGGGGCACTCGACCACTGAGCCACATTCCCAGCCCTGAGGTTGGCTTTGAACTCACAATTCTCCTGTCTCAGCCTCCCTAAGTGCTGGGATTACAGGCTTGAACCACCGCACCCGGCTTGGTGTATTTTTAACTAAGAAACTGCCTGACTTTTTTCCAAAGTGGTTTCTCTTGTAAGCCTTTTAGTTCACTAATCTTTTCTTCTTCAATTTCTGATCAGCTATTAAGCACATTTGGTATATTTGTCATCTGAAACATCACAGTCTTCATCTCCGGATGTTTGATTTGGGTCATTTGTACATTTCTAAGAATTTATTTTAAATCTTTCATCTCTTTTTGAACATAAACAATAAAATTATAATTGTTCTAGTAACATTATTTAATAATCCTAACATCTGTGCCAGGTCTGGGTTGGTTTTGACTGATTCATCTCAGTATGAGCCAGCTTTTCCTGCATTGTTATATGTCTGGTGATTTTTTTTTCTCATTGGATGCTTAACATTCAATGTTGTATCTTTGGGGTGCTAGATTTTTCAATTCATATATATGTGTGTCTGTGTATATATATACATACACACACACACGTATATATATATATATCCATATATTCTTGAGCTTTCTTCTGTGATGCAATTAAGTCACTTGAACACAGTTCAATCACCTTGGACTTTGTTTTAAAGATTTATTTGTCAGCCCCACCTGAGCAGTACATCTAAGGCTAATTAGTCACCAGTACTGAATGAAGCAAGACTTTTTTGAGTAGTATATCCAAGGCCCCATGAATTGTGAGGTTTTCTAGTCTAGCTGGTAGGAACAGGAACTATCCCCAGCCTTGTTCCCATAAGCCTTTTGCGTGGTGTTTTAAGTTCTTTTAGCAGTGAGGGTAAATATGATTCCTGTTATTCTATCTTGCCTCGAAGCTAAAGAAAGGATTTTTCTTACTTCTTGGTAGAAACCTCAATTATTTTTTTATAACTTTCTTCCAATTAATCATTTGAACTTAAAAGTTCTTAAGTTTCCCTCTTATCAATTTGCTGACATCAAACAATCATAATTCTGATCAGAATATTCTCTAAATTTCCCTTTTGAGTTCTTTCACCTGTGGTTTATGTAGAAATGTTTGTAATTTCTAAATATTCTGGGATCTTCTCTTTGTGGAATGTCTCCCTCAGCCCACCTCCAGATTCTTTTAAAGACTACATTACTACTGAGTTTCAGCAATTTGATTATAATGTGATTTGATATGGTTTCCTTTAAACCTGGCTTCTAAATAAATCATCAGATTGCTCTACATTGTTGTATGTAACAACAGTCAATATACTTTCATTACTAAGTAGAATTCTAATGTATGGATATGAATCAAATGATCTTCTTGGTTCTGATTCATTATCAAATAACTTTCTAAAATCTGTGGATTCAGTTTTCATCAATTTTAGCTAGTAATGGGCTTTTTTTTCTTTAAAATTTCCCCATTTCCACTGTGCCCTTTATTTTGGGGGCTCTAATCACACATTACACCACTTTGTTTGCTGTACAGGCCACTCAGGCTCCATCCAGCCTTCCCTCCCTACCCACTTATGCCAGTATTTTTGTTGTGTGTGCTTCAGTTCACGTTGCTTTTTACTTTTATAACTTTTTAATTTTATAACTTTATGTTCAGTTCCATGTTTTCATTTGGTTGTTTTCTAATATTTTGCATTACTTTCCTCATTAGATTCTTAACTTCTTTCATGCCACTAAGCATGTTTATAAAAACTGTTTTCAAATCCTCATCTGCTAATTCTATTATCTCTGCCATTAAAGGATGTTTCTATTTTCTACTTTTTCTTGGAGTTGTAAGTCATATTTGTTATTTCTACTGGTATCTACTACTTCTTAGTTGAAAGCCAGACATTGTGAAAACTACATTAATAAGTGTGTGGATTAGCAGTTTGCCTTTAAAGAGTGTGGAAGTTTATTCTGGCAGACACTTAAACTTCTTATATACCACACTGATTGTTCTGAAACTCCTTTTTTGGGGGGCAGGGGGTTGCTGGGGACTGAACCCAGGGCCTTGTGCATGTAAGGTAAGCACTCTAACAACTGAGCTATACTCTGAAACTCTTTTATAAATTTTTATCAGCTTCATCCAGAGCAGTAATTCTCAAAAACATAGCTAACAAATTCCTGTGGTTCCTTAAAACTGATAGTGCAAAAGTATTGCTGTGTAAAACTTCAGATGTCTTATCACAAATAAAAGCAGAGGTGCTAAAATGAATGAGTTGTCACTGTATTATATTCTTCACCACCAAAACCAAAAACATTTAGGCACATTTTTCATAAAGTAACAAAAATACTACTCCTATTAAATTTTGATGTTTTTAACCTAATGTGTAATGAAATTGGAATTACCTAAAAACACTTTTACTACATACTCAAGTGTAATCATTGCCTTAAGTCAAAGGACTTGGTTTTTTCACAGAATAGCATTTTCTATTTCAATAACTAACAAATTATGCTATTCAGACTATGTATTTTCTCAAAATTGAACAAAGGTGAGCCATTCAATTCAAGGAAAACACATGAACAAGGCCCTTTACTAGTGGAATCCCCAGTACTAGTGGAAAATTTGTCAAGGTAAACAACAGCAACATTTGTTTTCATTAAATTTAAACCTTCAAACTAAAATCCAAATTTTAGTTTAGATTTTAGTTTGAAGATTTAAATTTAATGAAAACCTGTCACTAGGAGACTGATAATTTCCTTATACTTAAATGTTTTGTGAGATTATTAATAATATTAACAAGTATATTTGATTATTGTGTCATGTATCAACATATGATTGATATGCACAATGAAGTGAAATATTTTCCAAATGGTTAATTTGTCTTACAAATCCTGCACTGAAAGTACAAAATATTTCAATGAATTTTAGTATAACAGAACACTAAAATTTCATCAAAGTAATTTCAGAGTTCAACTAATCTTAATCACTTACCAAGTTTTGGTATAGTATTAAAAAAGAATGTCTCAATTATTCAAATAGTCCTCTTTTCTCCAAATGCACATCTATTTAGAGTTACTTTCTTATGTACTTCAACAGAAGTAATATACTGCAACAGAATGAGGGAAGTTGCTGAGATAAGAACCTAGCTGCTTTCTATACAGATAAAAATCTGAAGTTTGCCACAAACTTTTTGGTTTTGGAAATTTTTTTTATTTAAAATTTAATTTTTGTTGGCATGTAATGGGTTCATTATTGCTATTTATTAATTAATCCATAAGTATTTTGAAATTTCTCAGTTTTAATTACTAATATGGAAAACATTCTTTCTGGAGTCACTACTAATTGTCCCATATGCTTCCCTCTGGACTAAAAGGAATTTAACAGTCTCTTATCCCCACCTATGAGTTCAAAGAATTGTTTAGCTTACCCAATTATGCACAGATTATCATTCAGCCAAAGGTCTGCAAGAAGCATGATCAAGATTTCTGAAATTGTTCTCTTGTCTCTAGTTCTGTTCCCTATATATTCCAGTGATCTCAATTTTACAGATGTACTCTCTTCTCCAAATCAGTTACGACTCTTCAGCTCTGCTTAAGGTCCTTTTTCCTAACCCATGATACAAACCTCCTCCAGAAAGAAATCAGAGGCATCTACAGGGTTCACCCGGCTTGTTTTCTGTTTCTCAGGGATCACAGACTGATGTTGCTGTTTTTCCAATGCTTACCAAAAGCTGTTCATATATTTTGTCCATTTGCCAGGTACTTTACACATGATTGAATGCTAATAAACCAAGCTATTACCAGAAACCATTTATCCTAAAGAATAATATGTATATTTCAAATGCTGCTCTGAATACAATTTTCTTTGTAGAAATTCTTGTGATTTTCTACAGTGCACACCAATTATTGCCAAGAAATATCTCAGTGATTTGCTGAGATTGATGAATTTCAGAAAAACTACCCAGTCAGAAATAGAACTCATAAAAACTTATTCCCCAACTATTAGGCATGCTAATTCTATTTTATATGAAAATGCCTACTTTTACATTGGAAAATAGGGCAGTTTATATTCACCTGGTTGTATGTTAACATGTATCAAGCTATTACCATAAATCATTTCATTTAACAATTTATACTATAGATTAGTAAAGATAATTCAAATGTTGCTGAGTAAAATTGTCTTTCCTTTTTGTTTTTTTTTTAAACTTAAGCAATTTTTATTTGTATATATTAATTATACAGAATAGTGGGTTTCATTGTGGCATATTTGTACATGCATATAAAATAATTTGATGAATTTCACTCCCCAGTGAAATTTCCATCCCTTGCCCTCCCTTCCTCCCTGGTCCTGATCCCCTTCCTCTACTATAATGGTCTCCCTTCTAATTCCATGAAATTCCTTTTTATTTTACTTTTTTCTCTCTGGCACAGGCTTTCTGAGTCTGGCTTAATTCACTTAGCCTAATAATCTCTAGCTTCATCCATTTTCCTACAAAAGACATTATTTCATTCTTCTTTACAGCTGAATAAAACCCCATTTTGTGTGTGTGTGTGTGTTTATATATGTGTGTATATACACATTTTCTTTAGCCATTCATCTATCGATAGACACATAGGCTAGCTCCATAATTTGGCTATTGCGAATTGTGCTGTTTTATAGGAATGTACGTATATCTAAAATAGGCTGTCTTTAATTCTTTTGGATAGATACCAAGAAAAGATATAGCTGGATTATAAGCTTTGCTTTTGTTTTTAACAATGACCTTTTACTAGAACGTTCTAGCTTTGAATGAATAGAAGCGTTTTGTTTTTGTTTTTGTTTTTGTTTTGGTACCAGGGTATGAACTCAGGGGTACTCAACCGCTTGAGCCACATCCCCAGCCCTATTTTGTGTTTTATGTAGAGACAGGGTCTCACTGAGTTGCTTAGCACTTCGCCATTGCTGAGGCTGGCTTTGAACTTGGGATTCTCCTGCCTCAGCCTCCCAAAGTGCTGGGATTACAGGTATGCGCCACCGCACCCAGCCAGAAAGCTTAATTAAAAAAAAAAATAGGAAAAAAAATCTACCTAAACCCTAGTCAACAATTACTCTAAATGAATTTTGGCCTACCCAGGATAAAAATAATCAACAAAAGGTTATTGCAGGTAGTTTGCTAACATTCCAATAAACTAAGAATGGATTTTCAAACTGTCTATGTGCTATTTAAATGCCTGAAAAACAGATCAGTTCAAATAGCTTTTTTTTCTTCAGAGTTCCAAATCTTAATAGAATCTATAAAATGTAGATTTTATAGAAATATCTTTTCTCAAGTTCATTTTTAAAATTATGATTTAAATTTATAATATTAAACTCTTATAATTTGCAGGCAGCAACTAAACATGGTGGGGGGCTTCTGTCCATATAAAACACATGACTATTAATATATTCCAATTATTTCCTTTCAGAAAGGAAAACTACAGTGAAATTGGATACTGTGGTTGTACTAGTAGAATGTAGCAAACTATTGCAGTGTTATGATCATTAAGATGGAAAGCATTGTCCCTTCCACTTCATGACTGTTAGTGGGCCAAACTACAAGCCCTCTCTTAGCTTTAAATTCCACATATTGTGTGTGTGTGTCTGTGTGTCTGTGTGTCTCTGTGTGTGTATTTTAAAAAGCTACAAATAACATTTCAGATTAATACTATCATTTTTAATTAAAAATGTCAACACAAGATGGCGCCAAAAACTCAAGAGTAAAATAAAATCTAACCCATTTCAGAGCTGACATAATTAAATGTCACCCAAAAGAAACAAAATGTGCAAAATATATTTTAAGTACAATTCTCAAAAGCAATTTTTTTCTTTTGTTTCAGTAATATTTTTATAATGTTAAAAAAAATTGACGATTTCTACTGATTTCTTTATTTTAAACATTACACACCACTCTCCCCTACAAATACTTCTTATTTAAATTGTGAAAGCTATTCCTTTGAGAAAAATCAAATTAGGATTCTGTATCAAAAGAAGAATTTTAGAGAGGAAAGGAAAGGACCCATTACACCAGATGTTTAAAACTCTGGAATATGATTTACTAATGAACAAGTAATACTCAAGAAATGATAAGACAATGCTCCACTGTTTTTCTCTCAGTACCATTCTGACCTCAAATTGAAAGATGTAACCCCTGTATATCATGCTGACCATATAAATAAGTTTATATTAAAAGACACTAACATAGCACCTATAATTATTTTTAAAAATACATAAATATGTGAAAGGGGTTTCTGAGACAAAAGGATTCCAACAAGTGCTCTGCTCATTTTTCTATGAAGTTATTTACACTATGTTATAGGATCCTACAGGATTTGATATTACTTTAAGACACTATTTGATAACATTAAAAAACTCTCTTTTTATAAAACTTCAGATTGCACAGGAGCTGATGTTTAATTGGGCCTGTAACTTAAAAGAAGTCTTTACAAAAATTCATGTTCCCTTAACATTAAAAGAAAACAAAAAACAGTAACGAATAGAAAAGGAATGCCTTTAAAATAATTTTTCATGGAGCAAAAGTTCCAGTGCTTTATGAAGTATAACGACCAATAAAGATTATCAATTAGCAACCATGTTTTCTATTTATGCTTTTGCTTTGCTTTTTTTTTTTGTACTGGGGATTGAACCCAGGGGCGCTTAACGACTGAGCCACATCCTCCCTTTTTATATATTTTATTTAGAGACATGGTCTTGCTGAGTTGCTTAGGGCTTCACTAAGTTGCTCAGGCTGGCTTTGAACTCATGATCCTCCTGCCTCAGCCTCCTGAGCCACTGGATTACAGGCATGCACCACTGCACCTGGCAATGCCTTTGCTTTTTATGTTGTAAAACGCAAATAAAAATACGTTTTCTGTGCTCACAAGGAAATTACTCTTTCATTCACACAACAAAATTATTTTAAATTTAATGGAAAGTATACTAAACCAAAAGTAGAAAGTTAAAAAGGACGGAAGGATGGAAGGGGAGCATGGAATTAAAGAGAAGGAAAACAAAAAAGTCAAAAATCAGTACTAGCTGTTCTGGTCCATGCTAACCATTTGTGCGACCATGGCTAAGGCAAACTTTCTGCAGTTAACATTTTCATACCTGTAAAATAAAGCAGCTAGCTCAAATGGCCTCCAGGGGCTTTTACAGTCCTAAAATTTCATGTCTAGTTAGTACAGATCGTGTAGCGCACTGATTTTGGTACTCTGAAGAACACAAAAACTGAACATTGTGTCAGGATTAGAAAGGCTTTCTAATCACAAATATAAAGGGAAAAATTATGGGGGAAAAAAGGTCCAATAGTACACAAATGAAGAACTTCCATATCTCAAAAAGCATAATTAAAATGAAAATGTAAGTAACAAACTGGGGGACTTATCTACAAAGCAGGTGACAGATGAAAATATAATGTTATAAATTAATAATGTTATAACAGAAACATAAAATTAATAAAGAAGTGTTACCTCATTATTAGTAAAAGAAAATATTTATTTCCAAACAATGCTTTTTCTTTTTTCACTGCACAAAATATGCATAGCAAAAAATGCACCATTTTAACCATTTTTAAGTGTATAGTTCAGTAGCACTGACTACATTTACAATAATAATAATAGTGCAATTATTACTTCTATTTATCTCCAGGATTTTTGTGTTACCCAAAACTAAAAACTCTTTACCTATTAAACAGTAGCTTCTCCTAGATTCTGGTAACCACTACTGAACTTTTTGGAATTATTATAGATCAAATACAATATTTATATGTAAGTATAAATAATGCAATATTTATCCTTTTATGTTTGGATTATTTCACATAGTTTCAAGTCTTCAGGGTTCATCTACACTGTAGCTTTTACCAGAACTCCATTCCTTTTAAAGGCTGAATGATATTCCGCCATATGTATATGCCATATTTTATTTATTCATCCATCCACTTAGGACATACAGGTTGCTTCCACTTTTGGGTTATTGTAAATGATAATGTTGTGAACACAGATGTACAAATATCTCTTTAAGTTCTGCTTTCAATTTTGGGGGGTATATACCCAGAGGTGGAGTTGTTAGATCACGTGATAATTCTGTGTTTAGTTTTTTGAGGAACTGCCATTATGTCTTTGATAGTAGCTATACCATTTGACATTCCTCCCATCAAGTCACAAAAAAGGAATTATTTCATATACTTGTCAACATTTGTTATTTTGGTTTTTTTCTCTTGTGGTTTTGATTCGCCTTTCCCTAATGATTCATGATGCTGAAAATTTTTTTTATGTGCTTAGTAACTATTTCTGTATTTTCTTCAGAGAAATGTCTGTTCAAGGCCTTTTTCTATTTTTAAATTGGATTGTTTTCTTCATTGTTCAGTTGTAGGAGTTACTAGAGGCTAGAGGTGGATGGGCAATGAGGGTAGGAGAGCAGGAATAAGGAAAAGAAAGACAGTGGTCAAAAGATACAGTTTCAATTAGGCAGGAGGTATAATTTCTGGTGTTCTATTGCATAATATGGTGAATATAGTTAATAATAATGTACTGTATGTTTTTAAATATTCTCATCACAATGAAATGTAAGTATTATAAGGTGACAAGATGTTAATTAGCTTGATTTACTCATTCTACAACATAGTCGTGTGTTGACATATCACATACTACCCTATAAATATATATAATTAGTAAATGTCAATTTAAACACACAAAATTAAATGTTTCTAATACATAAATAAAAATAACTATGCACATTAAGACCACAATTTGACATGTTGCTTATTCAGGTTTTAAAGTGATTCTACAAATTATTTGGGCAGTATACAATATTTGGCATGGAGGCAACAGGTATCAGTTTGTAGATGAGCCAAACAATACTACTGACACACAACATTTGCTAAGGCTATGCTGAATAGGCCTAGCACAAGCAGGTTTGCTCACAGCACTAATTCAACAATCTTTTTTTTTTTTAAATATTTTTTTTTAGTTGTAGATGGATCTTTATTTTATTTGTTTGTTATTTATATGTGGTACTGAGGATCGAACCCAGGGCCTCACGCATGCTAGGCAAGCGCTCTACCACTGAGATACAGCCCCAGCCTGGACACAATGTCTTTATTTTATTGCTTTGTATGTGGTGCTGAGGATCGAACCCAGGGCCTCAGGCATGCGAGGTAAGCGCTCTACCACTGAGCTACAATCCAAGCCCCCTAATTCAACAATCTTTATTAAACAAATACTTGTACATTAGGTTAAATCCATTGTTAGATCTTGGAGACACAGTAATACCTACCCTCAAGGAAATCACACCATTTTACACTAGAAAGTATTTTACACAAGGACTAATGCGGCGCAGTGGTTGCGTGCTCGTCTAGCACGCGGGAGGCACTGGGTTCGATCCTCAGCACCACATAAAAATAAAATAAGGATATTGTGTCTACCTACAACTACAAAATAAACATTAAAAAAAAATGATTCTAATTTCCAAGAGTTAAAATTTTTTCAAGATTAGAATTTATGCAAGATTAGAACATGAATGGGAATAGAAAAGACAGTAGTAGAATGAGTCAGACGTAACTTTCCTATGTTCATATATGACTACATGACCAGTAGAACTTCACATCATGTACAACCACAAGAATGGAAGTTATACTCCAATGGAAGTTATACTCCATATGTCAAAAATACACTCTACTGTCATGTATATCTAAAAAGAATTTTTAAAAAGGTTAGAAAATGAAACTTGGAAGGTTTTTGGTACTGAAATGAAACTACACTAATAGAGGACAATTAAAAACAGTAACGGATCAATGCCATTACCCACTAGGTGTCACTCTGATATAAATTTCTTGGTTAGTTTTAGACGTGTTTCATACCTTGTTGCATCTTCCTGGCAAAAACATGAAAAGTTGCATTATTTTATTGAGCATCCCTTTGAATTTTTAAATTTATATACAAACCTACAGAAATATTAGAATTTATCTAATCCCTGAATAACCATAAGATGGTCCATATCTAACAGAACTATTCTATTGCAGGTCACATAAAATTTAGTGTCTTTTTAAAAATGTCCTATGGTGAATGAATAAATATACATACATATATATGCATAACACCTTTTATAGAACCATTCCTTTCCTCAACAGCTTTAACTATGCTCAACACTGTATTTGGAAAAATAATTTTAAAAGCAAGATTTAAAGATAAACAAAGGGTAAATCAAATACAAAGCAGGAAATAGGGAGCCATTTAAGGAGAGCTATGTTTTTTTAGACAGCTTATTTAAGGGGCTAGGGTTGTGGCTCAGTGGTGGAGGACTTGCCTAGCATGTGTGAGGCACTGGGATATGAATGAATAAATAAAATAAGGGTCAACAACTAAAAAAATATTTTTTAAAAAAAGCTCACTTAAGTGCAACTATGAAAAACAGAGAAAGAAAAATCTTAACACACAGAAATTAGATACAATTATTTTAACAACTCATACAAAAAATGAATACTTACACTGTAACAAATGGGATGATTCAAGTGATGCTGTGATATAACTCACAGAATTTAACAGAACAAAAGCAGTGAAAAAAGAAAAAATCTAAAAAGGCCCAAATATTATCCATAAATATGATTCCTTGGTTATGTCAACATTGAACAAAGAAAAGGTACATGACATAAGTCTGGCTTTTATAAGAGAATAACTATAATACAGAACAAAGACAATTGAAACTATTAACAATATCTGATTTATGCTTCATTTTGAGAAGATTTGTTTATTATATGCTGGTAACTATTTTACTTATATTTTTTTTCAAATAGGATGAACTTGACTCTATCATACTTCAGCACAAGTCCATTTTTACAGTGGACTATAAAGTCAACAGTTTACAAAATGTGATCCCTAGAAATTCTTTCATATGAATCTATCATAAAGCTTTAAAATATTTCTATACACATTCTCCATATAAAGACAAAATTAAAAGTACAATATTCACATATATCATTCAGAAAAGCATGTGCTTCTGATCACTATCTGTTACACTTTCAAAGTGGAATGTCTTCCAAAGGCTTAGTTCCCAACTGGTGGTGCTACTGGCAGATGGTAGAAAGTTGAAGAGGTAGGGCCTAGTTGGAAGAAGTAGGTCACTGGTGGTATGCCCTTGAAGGATATACTAGGATCCTGGTCCTTCCCTCTCTTTTTGCTTCCTTGCCACCACAAGGTAAGTAGTTTTGCCCCACCATGCACTCCTCACCATAATGTTCTGCCTCACACATGCCCAAAGTGATAGGGCCAATCAAACATAAACTGAAACCTCTGAAACTGAGCCAGAATAAATCTCTTCTCCTTATAACTTGGTTGTCTCAGATATTTTGTCACAGCAGCGGAAAGCTTACTACACACTATGCTCAGAAAGAGCAAGGATTTCACTCAGTTGAGAAAACAGTTCAAGTATTCAAAATATCCATGAACTTCTATCCTACTATATCAAATGGCCCATCAACAAAAAGAACCAAGTGAGACACTATTCATGCACATGATTTGGCCATATGCAAAATAACAGCAGTTAACATGTATTTAATATTGAACTGAATTCTTGTTTTCTTAAAAGAAAGAAAATATGAACTAATTTTTAAGATTTAAAAGAAAAATTTTGAAATGGCACTAATAATAAAAATATCCATCAGTAAATCAAGAAAGTAAAGACAAAGTGTCATGTTTTTTCAGTGGTCCTCAACTAACAAAGGATGCGTTAACAATATTACTGAAAATCCATATAAGCAACAAGAAAGATCAATTCTGACTAATACTGAAAAGAGAAATAAAATCATTTTTTAATATTAGTAGATGGAATTTGGTCATTAAAAATACAAGCTCATTTAAAAATCATTTAAAAACTCACTGAATATTTTGAAACCATACTGAATCCAAAAAAGCCAAATTCAATTCATAACTGCATTTCCTCATTATATACTTTCCAACTCACCAGCATAAAAAAATTTTTTTCAAAAGAAGAACTTAAACTGCACAGTGTTGCACACCTATAATCCCAGTGGTTTGGAAGGCTGATGCAGAGGTTCACAAGTTCAAAGCCTGTCTCAGCAACTTAGTGAAACAAACCCTAAGCAACTTAGCAAGACTCTTTCTTAAGAGTTGGAGGTGTGGCTCAGTGGTTAAGCATTCAATCAATGCCTGGTATGGGGGGGGGGGAGTGCGGGCAGGCACAGTGGCACACGCCTGTAATCCCAGTGGCTTGGGAGGCTGAGGTAGGAGGATAGAGAGTTCAAAGCCAGCCTCAGCAAAAGCAAGATGATAAGCAACTCTAAATAAACACAAAATAGGGCTGAGGATGTGGCTCAGTGGCCAAGTGTCACTGAGTTCAATCTCCAGTAACCCCCCCCCAAAAAGTAAGACCTTAACCCCCAAAAAAGAAAAACAAATGTCTAGTAAAGTATAACAGTTATTTCATCTAAAAAAGTTTGGTGGGTTTGGCCAATCAGTATTAAATAAGAATGTAGTTAGCCACCAGATGTAGGAAAAAGAGCTTGCCAGTCTATTAACAAGGACTAAATTCAAACTGAGCTTTGGAATTTGGAGTCATGGGGGAGGAGGGGTGCAGTTAAAAGTGGATCAGGAATCTGGCTTAAAAACATTGTCTGCAGTATACCTTTGAGACCTGAAGTAAGACACATAAAGCGGGGCTAATCGTGGAGAAATAACTTCATAGGTCTTTACTCTCTCTAAGGATTCTTTGAAATTTCTTTATTATCTTATGGTCAGATATACTATTTTTCTGAGTAGCTGTTTTTCCTTTAAGAATATTGAAATATAATAAATAAGTTAATTTCTCTTTCAGAATTGCTGGTTGAAATGTGTCAGACGTGTGATTTATTGCTAGCTAGTATATTGCACATTACAGAACACATTTGACTTCCTAGAATGCTGAAATGCCTAAAAAACATTTCTCAGAATGTATCCCATCATTAAGCAACTCAAAACTGTAATCAATACCCCCCAAAATAACTGTATTTAGTCAACAGGTATTTATTTTTTATTAAACAACTATGTGCTGAATAATGAAACCACAGCAATAAAGAGAAATGGCTTTAGTATTCAAAGAGCATATCTAGTTAGAAAAAATTATAGAACATTAAGTACTATGAAAAAATAAATAAAATAACAGAAGAATATACAGGAAAGGGGTGATGTCAACTAGGTAATGGAACAGGAAGCCCCAGATTTTCTGTCCCCTTATGAAGATATCAATTCAATAAAAATAAAAAATAAGAAAAACCTTGTAAGAACTCCAGAAATCAATTAAGAGACTCTGATATTCTGGGTTAAAAAAAAAACAAAAAACACAAGGAAGCCATGAGTAAAATCTATAGCATACTCTTTTCCCCTGACTCAATGAGAAAATTCTGAGTTCTCAAGTTTTCCCTGGAGAAGGTAAAAGAAGACTAAAACATATCTACAATAGTCAGGCTTATTCAAGGGCTGCCTAAGGGACTGGTTTCTGTCATGCCTGAATCTAAGCACTGACAAGAAAGGGTACCAGGTTGGGAGCCATTAACAACAAAGATCATGAATTAGGTCAACACAGGTTCACTTAACAGTTCCTACACATCACTCTTGGGGATGGAAAGAGTTGAGGCCTGTGTCCAATATTCCAGATTTTTGGGATGCTGCTCAAGGAACTGATTTCTGTCTCTTCTGTTTTGGTGTGCTGACAGAACCCAGCACACTCTACATACCTGCGAGCTGCTGAGAACAAAGGATAGCCGGACAACTTGGTGCTGTTTCAGAGGGCTTGCAGTACAGCAAACAGGGGCTAATACAACTAATACAGTATACTCTTTTTGGAACGAATGCAGTGTACACCCAACAGTCTACCTTTTAGGGACACCACTCAAGGTTGTAGTTTGTCAGCCACTCAACTCAGAGCACTGATAGGAGCCAGAGTACTATAGAAGCCTTCAAACCACTAAGAAGAAAAGACAGGGCATCTTGCAGTTCTACAAAAAGACACCAGAGTAAGAGATTACAAGCTCCTAAAAAAGGAAATCAGTAAAAATTTACATATGTCAATCCAAAAACACAGTCGCAGAAAAGGTATCAAAGGATCCCAGAATCTCCAACTGTGCTGACTGGTAAAGTTCTTTGCCTGTATGAATCTAGTCCATAAAGACTGAAAAGAGGCAACTATTGGGGGAGAGGACAGCGATCTCAACAGTTAAAAGATACACAAAGAAACAGGGAAACAAGGCAAAAACAATGACGTAAATCAAATCTCCAGAAATCAATGCCAACAAAATGGAAGGATATAAATTATCTGAAAAATAATTAAAGCTAGCCGGGCATGGTGGCACACATGTAACTGTAATCCTAGCACTTTGGGAGGCTGAAACAGGAGAATCACAAGTTCAAAGCTAGCCTCAGCAATGGCAAGGCACTAAGTAACTCAGTGAGACCTTGTCTTTACATAAAACACAAAATAGGGCTGAGGATATGGCTCAGTGGTCAAGTACCCCTGAGTTCAATCCCTGTACCAAAAACAAAAAATAATAATCAAAATAATTACCATAAAGGTGCTCAATGAGCTCAAGGTAAAAATGAATGAAAAAAATAAGAATCTCAAAAATGAGAAATTGTTAAAAAACAATTGTACTGGTGAAGAACACAATAACAGAATTGAAAAATTCACTGGAGGATTCAACAGCAGACTTGATAAAGTAAAAGAAAAAAAATCACAAACTTGAAAACAGATCATCTGAAATTATCCAGTCAGAGAAGAAAAAAGAAAAAAGAATGAAAAAAAGAATGAAGTAAGCCTAAGAGACCCAGTCCATGCCATCAAGTGGACCACTTTATGCATTAGAAGTCACAGAAGGAGAAAAGTCAAAGAACTCAAATGTTTATTTTAAGAAATAACAGACCAATAACCTCTTAACCTGAGGAATGAACTGGAAATCCAAATCCAAGAAACCCAAAGCACTTCACTAGGATAAAGCCAAAGAAGTCCAAGCAAAGACACGTTTTAGTCATATTGTCAGAAGTCAAAAACCTTGTATGTCAGAAGGGAGTGGGGAAGTGGAAAGATATATCTCACTGAGAGATATAGCTCAGTTGGGGGGGAGGGGTAACAAAAAGGCAGTAGGACAGAAAACAACAAAATGGCAATAGTAAAGAACTTAAAATATCTGCCAATCAAGAAAACTCTATTGGGCAAAATGATCTTTCAAAAATGAAACAGAGGAGTTGTGGCTCAGTGGTAGAGCACTTGCCTGGCACATGTGAGGCAGTGGGCTTGATCCTCGGCACCACATAAAAATAAATAAATAAAATAAAGGTATTGTGTCTGTCTACAACTAATAAATATTTTTTTAAAAAAAGAAAGAAAAAGACCAAGAAACAGAAGTAAAAGCTTTCCCTGATAACTAAAAGCTGAGGGAGTTCAGTACCAGCCTTATAAGTGTTCATGTGAATTCTTCAAGTTGAAACAAAAGGATGCTAGGCAGCAACAAGAAAGCATATGAAAATATAAAGATCACTGGTAAAAATAAATGTATAAGCCAGGTGCCTGTAATCCCAGCACTTAGAGAGGCTGAGACAGGAGAATCACGAGTTCAAA
Organism: Geosciurus inauris; assembly: GCA_004024805.1. NCBI lineage: Eukaryota > Metazoa > Chordata > Mammalia > Rodentia > Sciuridae > Geosciurus > Geosciurus inauris. The sequence goes on from PVHX01004681.1 coordinate 18,990, forward strand.
ACCAGCCTCAGCAATGGCAAAGTGCTAAGCAACTCATTGAGACCCGTCTCTACATAAAACACAAAATAGGGCTGGAGATGTGGCTCAGTGGTCGAGTGCCCCTGAGTTCAATCTCCAATACCAAAAAAAAAAAAAAAAAAAAATGTATAGACAAATGCAGAACACTATATTATGGTGTTTAAATCATTGTTAATCTGCTATGTAAGTTAAAAGACAGTATAAAAGCCCAGCATTAACTATAAAAATGATAATGGACACTCAATACAAAATGATATTATCATTTGTGACAATAACATAAAATATCCAGAGTGGGGAGAAATAAAAGAGAAGAGCATCTGTATGTGATTAAAGTTTTTTTAAAAAATGACATAAAGAGTAGCTTAATGGATTTTTTAAAAAAGATTCAATTATATGCTATTACAAAAGATTTGATTGAGCTTTATGGATACACAAAGGATACAAAAAATATTACATGTAAATAATAATGAAACGCAGAAGTAGTCATATTGACATATAACAAAACAGATTAAGTCAAAACTTGTCACAAAAAACAAAGGATATTTTATGATGATTAAAGAGTCAATTCACTAAGAATATATAAAATTATTAATATATAGCATCCAACATCAGAATACCCAAATACATGAAACAAACATCATGAAACTGATGGCAGAAATAGACATCAACATAATTATAGTAAAATATCTCAAAACTTTCAATAATAATTAGAACATCCAAAATAGAAGATCAATAAGAAAACTTCAACAATACTATAAAGCCATCCAGTTAACTAAAAAAAATGTCAATTATCACATAGTTCAGTGAGTAAGGGGAAGAGTAGTAAAGGTAAAACTAGAAACGTAGGCAGGACCAAATTAAGCAGGAACTTACAAGTCATGTTAAAATTTTATCCTAAGCTGGGCGTGGTGGCTCATGCCTGTAATCCCAGCACTTTGGGAGGCTGAGACAGGAGAATTGCGAGTTCAAAGCCAGCTTCAGCAACGGCGAGGTGCTAAGCAACTCAGTGAGACCTTGTCTCTACATAAAACACAAAATAGGGCTGGGGATGTGGCTCAGTGGTCAAGTGCCTCTGAGTTCAGTCCTCAGTACCAAAAAAAAAAATTTATCCTAAAAAACAATGAAAAGTTTTTAAGCAAGAGAACAATATAGTCTGATTAGTGTTTCAACAGTTTTGGTTTTCAATATCAATTAGTAAAATTGTATTAGAAAAGGATCTCCCACAAAATGAACAAAAGCAAAATTTCAAATATATCTAGATTTAAGGCAAAACTACATTAAAATATAATTTAATAAAATTTCTCAGGCTACAACAAAAATGGATCAAATAATCTGAACTAAGTATGACTTCAATATAGTTAAGCTAGAGTAACTTAGTTACTTAAAGTAACTTGAAGTCTATCCAAAAATGACAGGTACATATTGAATTTCCTTTAATAGGATTTTTCAACTGGCAGACAGAAAGAGTTCCCCCCCCAAAAAGAGGAAACACATCTTTTGTCTGATTTCAATGGTTTGAATACATCAGGTAGTGTCAATGTGATAGGATTAAGAAGCAGAACCTTTAAGAAATAATCAGGCAATTGGGGTTCAAAGCTTTAGGGACCCTTATTAATAAAGGGCTTGACAAAACTCATTCCTTTTGCCCTTCCACTTCATGTCATATGAGAACACAGCAGTCGTCCCTCCAGAGGATGCAGCATCCAGGTACCACCTTGGAAACAGATAGTAGCCATCACCAGACACTGAACCTGCCACTGAACCTGATCTTTGATTTCCTAGTCCTCAGAAATGGGAGAAAATAATTTTTTCTTCTTTATAAATTATCTAGGCTCAGGTATTCTGTCACTGCACAAAATTAAACATATTATGAAAAATGAATTTTAGTAATAAAAGCTGGTATGAAATGGTCTCCGTAAGTATAGTATAGTTTGCATCAGCCCTACATGTTTGATTTGCATCAGCCCTAAAACAGCATCCTATACCATCTCATCCATGTGGAATAACAGAAAAAAAAATTATTCTTGAACTTGCCTCAATCACGACACAGGACACAATAATCGATCTGTATGGGAAAGTACCAGTTTCAATTTGCTTCCCCGTCCCCCTTTGTGGTGGCAATCAACTCAAAAGAAAAGAATTTAAACCAAATATATACCTAATTAATTACTCATTTGTGAGGAATTTATGATGGAGAGAAATTCTTACCAACAGTACAGCTGTCTTCAAGTACCACATCAACATTTCTGTCTCTGTATTCAACTCTGAAATCCAACATACGAGGTTGCCTTTCTACAATCTGCCTAGATGGCATCACAGGTCGAAATGCTGAAGAAGAGGACGGAGTAGTAGCTGGAGCTGGGTGACTTGCTGGATCAAATGCAGGGCCTGGTATGGTCTCACCTCCATAATCACTAAAATGTTAACAGAAAGGAAGGATTATCATCAAATAGATCATTACAGAATACTACTAAGGGCCCTCTTCATCCTTGGCTTGTGTATTCTTCCTATCAAGTTTACATACCCATGTGCCAAGACCAAACTTAAGTTTCACTTTCTCCAATAAATCTTTTACAGGGACTAAAGGCCACATTATCATACACTCTCACTGAGTCATGATTTGACTCATTAACTCTACTTTTCACAAAGACTATTTGGAAATTTTACAGCTTTATATCTCAATTCTACCCCATTTAACTCCTCGTCTTAAAATAGTTTTTTTCCTCATCCACAGAGAAAACAGAAGCCTTCAAGAGGAATTTCTCTTAACATCAAATCCACAAACTAACCCATGTATTCACTCTCTCTCACTCTCTCTTCATATAAAATAGAGAGGAAATCATTTTTCCTGTGTAAAAATCCTAAAACCATCTTCTTATTAGTTTTACATTAGGAATTATCTGTTCTGGATTCTCCACCCCCATCCTCCAGATTCTTTTGAATAACATTTAAACATGTTCCAATCTTCACCTTCTTAAGAAAAATAAAAATGAGATCGTGGCTCTTCCTACTTAATAGCTGTTTCATTTGTAAAATGGAAAAAATAATTGTATTTGAACAATGCCTGGTACCCCAGTAAGATCTCAAATTTCAAACTCAGTGTCTAAAGCTTGACTCATTAATGTTTCCCCAAGCCTGATCCTCCTTCATTATTCCTAATATCAGCAGCCCAATCCATAAACCTCTGGTGTTATCCTTGATCCCTTCTCTTTCCTCAACCCTCACATCTAATCAGTCTTTTCAATTTCACCTCCTAAATCTCTTTTAGATAAATCATCCACCTTTACTCTCTTCAACTGCCACCTTAATCCAAGCCACAATCATCTCTTATACCAACTAACATAACAGCATCCCAACTAATCTTTTACTAATCTCTTACTCTTGCTCCCGTGCATTCCATTCCATTCCATACCACCCCTACAGTGAAATTAAAGAAACAAATATCTTTACAACATTTTATTTCTTAATCTTTCCATTAGTTCTGTCAGCTCTTATCATAAAGTGGCCTATAAAGCCCTGTTTGAGCTGAATCCTACCTTCCCATTCTCATCCTGTAGCATAGTACAGGATCACTCTCTATGTTAATAACCACAACTGTCTTCATTTCTTACCTTACCGTTTCACCAGAGAACCCAAACTATTCCTTCAAAGAATATTTTTCCCTTCCCAAATCAACCTCACTTCCATTTTTCTTATAGTTAATTATATTTCATATTTTGTATCTCTGATTGAATATATTTCAATTCAATTTGCTATCACAGACTAGGTCTAATTCCCTGCCACTATCTATAGTTAAAAATTCATAAGTGTAATCATTCATCTCACATCTATGTCTCCACTAGAATATATGTTCCACAGGAAAAAAAAAACCCATATTTGGTTTTAATAGCTGTATCCTCCACTCTGAGCTCAATATTTTTTACATGGCAATCAAATATTTGCCAAACAAATAAATGAGGAATAATCATTCAAAACACTGCCTTTTTTCTCAGTTAATTTGTGATATGCAATGTCATCTTTGTGCTTCCTCACTAAAAGAAAAGGTTGGGAAGGGAGGGAACATAAAGTGTGGTTTAGTTGCAGCATCATTTTGTATGTATCTTCCACAACTACCAGATCTCAGGACTAGCTCTAAAACATCTTCCTTCTCACCCTGAATTTAAGGAAAAAGAATGGACTGAGAACCTGCACAGGAACAAAAAATAAACAACACACATTCAAGTAAAGCACTGTTCAAACAGTCAAGCAAGTGAGAATATTTGTCTGTTTCCTTTCATCATACTATTGCTCTGATGTTCATCAAACTATAGATTGCACAGTTGGTTCAGTGATTTGTGATCAGTCTTTTAAAGAACAAAATAGAATAGAAATTACTGGCATGTGTCACTTAAGAGGATCAAGCATTGTTTCATAAAACTTTTTTTATGAAATTATTCTAGGCTGGGGGTTGTGGCTCAGTGATAGAGCGCTTGCCTCACATGTGTGAGGCACTGGGATCGATTCTTAGCATTGCATATAAATAAATGAATAAAATAAAGGTCCATCAACAACTAAAAAAATTTTTTTAATTTTTTAAACTTTGTATTCTATTACATATTTGCATATGTGTGTCTGGGATTCCAAGTGTTTCTCTTTGTTGGTAAAAGAAAAAAAAACTCAAAAGCAGAGTTCAGGATCTCACCAGAGTGCACACTCAGTAATCACTGATCCAAAGACAAAAATCTACCCTTGCTCCCACTTGTTATATTCAAAGAAAGTAATTGTATAAAGATGACATGGGAACTAAGAAATGTCCAGAGGAGGAAAGCATATTGTTGAAATCCAATGTGAGCTCCTAAATATCTATAACAGAAACTATGCAATGACACTTCATATCGCTAATATTTGCCACAACTTCTCAAAACCTAAGAAAAACAGCCTAAGACAGTAAGCAGGTCACTGACTTATTGTTTCTTGACTCCAAGTATATCCTTCTATATAGTCCATCTGTGATGTGGGAGCGGAGAAACTGAAAAACTACATTTTCCTTTGCTAGATGCTTTCCTGCAACAGGGGATTAGTAGTTGGAGGAAGGAAATCAAGACTTCTTACTTCCTGATTGCATGCATTTCCATCAGCATCACCTGAAGGTTCCAGTCCTTTTTTTTTTTTTTAAAGCATTCTTATAACCAGCTTCTTCTCCCCAACCTCAACCTACCTGTACTGGAGATTGAACCGATGGCCTCTTGCATGCTAGACAAGCGCTTCATCGCTGAACCACATTCCCAGCCCTATAACCAGCTTCTTGATTTACCCACCGACACCAGCAGCAGCTGGACAATGTGCTTTCACAGAGGTCTGACACCTAGCTCCATAGGACCCCTCTGAGCCTCATAGTTCTCTTATTCTTTTGTTTCCTAAACCTAAAAGTGGTAACTTCTTCCAGCAGTTATTGTATCTAAGGTTCCTTAGTTTCACCTTTCTGCTCTTTTGTCCTTCACACCTGTGTAACCACCCCTACATTAATGTTTCTATGTTAAAATACCTAGAGTGGTTTCATTTTCCTGACTAGATCCTAAGACAATGAAGGGGTCCCAGGAAACATAATTTTAAAGATAAGACTAGGCAACTGACTTATGTCCTTGACCTTCAATTCATTGCTAGTTCCTTGCCAACAGAAAATGGGGTACTAGTGATCCATACCATGTGTTGGCAAAATGATTAACTAAATTATGTGTAGCTAATCATGATGATATGTCTATTGTACACATACCCACCTACAACATCATCCATGAAGTCCTGAAGGACACTGCATTTTAGAATTGAAAAATACATTAGTAAAGGAATTTATATCCTTGAAAAACTCTGTAGTGGCTTTCTTCTGTGGGCTGTAATGAAATGGGTAGAGGGCACCACTGACAGTCTTCCTCATGGGCATGATAAAATACCAGAATGGTAGAGATCAAATGGCAAAATGATAAGGAAAAGATGTGAGCAATTACACTAAAGGACAAAAGCAGCAATCAATTTGCAGAGACCTTTAGTAGTGCTTCACTAAGCCACAGTATTTCTACAGAACAAAATTAAAGGTCAGTCCATTAAAATATTACTTGCTCTGTGAACAACAGAAACTTTTAACCTGGCAGCTTAAATCCTAACTTCAGTAACCCCAATGGATAGTCAGTTACTCCCAGAATTTCTAAACACAAGTAGTCTACAGACATAAAGTCGCTGAGAGCTGTGGACCTCACAAAAACAATACAACAAAAACAAAAGTACTGTAAATTTTATTCTAAGATATCCCCTAAGACATCTGCAGCTTTACTAGGGTATCTGTGTACTGATAAAATATTCAAATTTTTAGGGCACTGACAGAGTCTGACTCCCAAAATGTTGCTAATTCCTGGAGATTTTACAGAAGTGAAAGGTTACAATGTAAATGAAGTCTTGGTACAAACTGACTCATTGTAGGTTCACTCTATCAACTTTCCCTGCAGTTATTCTCCTAGGCCTCAAATGTAAAACAGAAAGACAACACACAGTAACTGGCAGAAATTCTAAATTGATTCCCTGATCCATGGAGTCAAGGTTATTAGCAAATGATCTTTCATGTGTTTTTTATTCTGTATATTAATTTGCAAGCACCATGACAAGCATTTCACTTTCACCCAACACACTATACCTTCACTGTCTTTTTCCGAAGATACTATGTCAATTCTCCAGTTCACTGTCATAATGATCTACTCTAGAGAGATCCTGATCACCTAGACATTCCACAGAACAACATTACATTGACGATAATGAGGACTGAACCTAAAAGAACAGAAGTAGAAATTGATGTTCTGGTATGACACATGCATGCTACATAACACAAGAATGCAGGGACCTTCTGTCTTAATAAAAGTCTTCCAACTTGATAAAATTTCTGGGGCCCAGTGGTCAAAAACATGTTGGGATGAAAGGTCTGCTGCTATGCCTTCCATTTCCCACAAATAACTAAGAGATAAATAAGAGAAAATATTTAAGACTGGTAAGATAAAAAATAGGTGTGCATAATACCCTGGCACCAAACAAAAATAGACTGCTACAAAGATACGCCTGAAAAACAGCAGTGACAGAAAAGCCTACTAGTGGGGATAAATTAAAGTTGCATCACAGGCTGACTATTTCATTTGGAAGGAGAGAGCAGCTGAGGTACAAATCTTCATTGAATCATAAGCAACAATTAATGTGCTAGAGAACTGATCAGGACTTGGAAAGAATAAAACTGGAAAACTGAGTGACTAGAAAGAATGAGAAACACACATGAAAATTTATCTTTCAGAATGGACACAGAACATAATGAATGTTCCCATACATTACCCATTAAAGAAAAGGCTCTCAATAATATAGATAAGAAGACAGTATTGTTTAGTTAGTTTTTTTATTTTTCACTTGCTACCTGTACATTAATGTACCCTGTGGCCATGCCAAGAAGGAATAGTGGTTAGGCATGAACACAACATGGACCTTCTCTCACCAAAGGCGAACCTGGTTAGGATAACTAACGGAGTGCCTAAACCAATATTTAGTCCTCCATATGTAGCAATTCCCTACATATTTAATAGATTTTTTTCAAAAATGAAGGAGGCAATGATCTGTCTTCACTGGGGAAAAAATAAAATGAAAGAAAGCAAACAAATCACTTTTCTGGATATAAAATTGTATTATCTGACAGTAATGCTTCTGCTAGCACCACCATTCATAGGTTTAGAAAATACGTTATTCTCTATGGCTTTCCACGTAACCCTGGTTCTAACTAATGAACTCATTCGACAGTGAAAGAAGTACAGCACTGAGCTCATTTATATATGCCATCGGACTTAGCTAACCTAACAAAACAGGCTTACTAGAAACTCCATAAGTTGACCTCACCGGGCACAGTGGCACATGTCTGGAATCCCAGAAGCTTAGGAGGCTGAGGTAGGAGGATTGCAAGTTCAAAGCCAGCCTCACAGCAAAAGCAAAGTGCTAAGCAACTCAGGAGGCCCTGTCTCTAAATAAAATACAAAATAGGGCTGGGGATGTGGCTCAGTGGTTGAGTGCCCTTGAGTTCAATGCCCGGTACCCCTCAAAAAACAAAAAAAAAGCTCAAAGCTTGGGGCTCCACCTTAATAAAGGTTATGGTATATATGCTTTTTATCAGTGACAAAACAGCAGGCTATTTCTCCTAGTGCCAGAAAATGTGCTTAAGAATTAAGTAGTGGTGTCTTTCATTACATTCAATAACTTAACAAAATTTTGCTTCTTGCAACTATGGGTTTCAATAGTTCAGAGATCACAGCTCTTAAGAATGTAATGTTTCCAGAATACTTTCACTGAATTTGTACTCTTCACTTCAATGAATCACTCAGCAAAGGAAGGGTTATTGGCTGGAGTGACTGGTCTTGATTACCAAGAAAAAATTGGGGTTGTGGCTATTCCTAAGGCCCAAAGAATCTTTTTGGGGACATGACCAATAACAAGAATTAGTGAAAAATCATAACTAATAAAAAAGATGATTGCATTGAGTATTATGACTTTCCAAGCATGAAGGTCTGAGTTGTTCCACTAGGTAAAAGCCCTGACCACTGGAGGTGTTGACTAAACAGTAGAAAAGGAAACTGCAAATATCAACTATGGCCTTGTGACCAGTAACAGAAAAAGGGATTTTGAGGCACAATTGTGGTAGCACATGGATGAACATGCATGCACACACACGCACTCATGCACACACACCACTACATACCAACTTTCTTCTTGTAGTTTGCACATTAATCCTATCAACATCACCTTGCAGTGCACAGGTCACCCCAACAGTGGTACTCACTTTGTTTTAGCATCATAATTGATGTTATCTTTTTTTCAACAGTTTTTACTCAAGCCTTTTCACATCCTGTAGGACTGCCATTAAAACTGTACTACCTTCCCATGTGTCTGGGATCAAGTTCTTAGGGCTTTCCCTCTGGCCTCCAAAGTTCTGTTTAACTTCAACCTCTCCCAATCTTTGTCCTTTATTCCTACAGCACTTTCCTCTGTGCCCTTTGGTGATCACCAAGGGCCATTCCAGTTAATCTAAGCTAAAGCTGCTTTTTAGCCTGGAGTGGCAGGCTTGACTTCCCTTCCCCCAACAGGCCTCAACTCGGCCTACTCATCTCAAGGGATACTGAAGCTACGAGTCTGATATAACTTTGGTCTCTCCTCTTCACCAACCAGCAGTAACTACTTTCATCTGAACATAATATTTCAGCAATTTCCTTCAGTCATGTCATTTGTGTTGTCTCAGTATCCCCTTTTTGCTCTTTCAACCTTCTCCATATCTTTGTAACTGATTCTCTATATGAAATTCTCTCTGTTGAAATCCCTGGGGTGCTTGTTATTGTTCATTTACTAAGACCTAACTCTCAGAGGTAGTATAACATTTTTAATCAGAGCAGACTCCCTGGTATACTCGTCAGCCACAACCATTTTTGTTGTTGTTGTTTTGTTTGAGACAAGGTCTCCCTAAGTTGACCAAGCTGGCCTCAAACTTTCAATCCTCCTGTCTCAGCCTCCCTGGGAAGCTGAGATTACAAAGGTATACCAGCAGGCCTGGCTACAAAGTTGTTTTTGAAAGTTATAATTTGGGAATTTTCTTCTTAGTTATAATTCCTCTATTTCAAATTCACTCAAAAATAATAAACTTTGAATGAAGAGTTTTTAAATGATATCCAAACTTTAAAAAGAATAAATTATTTAATTTTGCTAATAAAAATTACAATCTTATAATTTCACTTCCTCACTACTCTTTTCTATATAATCATAATTTTTAAAAGAACAGTGGTAAGTGATTGCTTTGCTAGCACATACACTAAAATTGGAACAATACAGAGACTAGCATGACTCTTGTGCAAGAACAACACACAAATTCCTGAAGCATTCCTTCCTCCCCCCAGCACTTATCCACTCAAGTTGAACTACGTTCAGTAACTGTACTACTGGACATTTCCTCATCCCTCTTACCACCCATCAAGGCTATCTAACTTTTTCTTTTTCCCCTTCCAGTACTAGGGATGGAACTCAGACTTTGTGCAGTATAAGCACTTTGCCACTGATTGACACCCCCAGTCCACCTCATGTGTATATTCTCTATATATGTATTAACCTTCTGATTTTTGCCATATTATAACATAGTACAAGGCCCTTGCCAGATATAGTACCCAATCCTGGATTTTTAGGCTCCAGAACCATGAGCTAAATAAGACAGAAAGAAAGAAAAGGGGAGGTTGGGGGCGGGGGGGCGGGGGGAGGAAGAAAAGAATAGAATAGTATGGTAAGAAAGCTGTATGGAGAAATCTAATTTAGAGCTAAACTTCAATCCTCTATACTCAGGCCCTTGGAAGGCAGTAAACTAAAAGCAAAAATAAACAGGAACTCTATACTGGTTTATTATTTTAACTTTTAAAAAATCCATTCCACGGCAAAATCTTTGGGCACCTTATATACATGAGCATGTGTGAGCACATGCGCACACACACAAAATCTGTTTCAGAGATAAGCTTGTGAATTGAATCATTTGATTTTTTTAAAGTATTTTTTAGTTATACATGGACACAGTGCCTTTATTTTGTTTACTTATTTTTATGTGGCGCTGAGGATTGAACCCAGTGCCTCACATGTGCGAGGCAAACGCTCTGCCACTGAGCCACAACCTCAGCCCCAAACTGTTTGATTTTTTAAATGGGCATTTTTATAAATCAGAAAACCTGGGCATTTATATATTGTAAAAGCATGATGGTCAAGGTTTGAAAATAAACCTTATCTTCTCTATGTGCTCTTAATATGTTAAACAGTGGACAAATAAACATACTATACACCTGTCTGGGTCATCAGATAAATGATAAATACCACCCACTTAGTAAATGACTAAAATTACACTATTAATTTTTGAAGTGTTTTTGTTTGCTTTGTTGATGGTGTTACTGAGTATTGAACCCAGGAGAGCTCTACCACTGAGCAATATCCTCAACTCTTTTTATTGTTTAACATAGATTCTCACTAAGTTCCCCAAGCTGGCCTCAAATGTGAAACCCTCCTCAAGTCACTGGAATTACAAGCATATACCTCTGCATCTGGGGAAAAGTTTGTTTTTAAAAAATAAAGCATCTGTTCTCTGCTAGTACAAGTAATTCACTAGCACTTCCTTCTAAAAAATAACTATTTCCAAAACATAGTTTTATATGAGGCTCTGGACAATGTACTGAATAAACAAAATATCAGAAGCAATAAAAACACATGCACACATTTGATGTTTATGATTAAATCAATGGTTTGCCCTTATGACCATATATGTTACACACATTATAAGTATATTTTGTTAGCAATATATTATCTAAAGAAATAACATTGGAGGAAGAGCCAAGAACACTTGCTTATACTCTTAACTCCATCATCATCATGTTGTATCTTCTGGATCACATGACTCACTGTCTATCTGCCTATAAAATTAGGGATAAAGCATTAGGGATAAAATTAGGGATAAAGATAAATGTCTATTAGCTTACAACTAAAATAAAACATGTAAAAACAAAGTTTTTTTAAAAACGTCATGAGCCAAAAACACTACATACATGTATTGAATTTCAACTTTTTTATCCATAGGAAAAAATCTTAAAACAGAAGTTGCGACATGCCTTTCTTATGAATCTTCAAGAAGAAAGACACCATAGAAGAAAACTCATGTCTTCTAAACAGAGAAACTTGAGACTTTACACTCTTCTACTATACTTTGTAACCTTGTACAAATCCATATAAACTCTCCAAGTTTTTGCAGCTGTGAAACAATCAGAATTGAATGAGAAAAAACATGTGAGTTGCCTAGTACAGTGCCTTAAGCATTCAAAATATGTTAGTTTCTTTCCCTTGGACTTAGGAGTACATTAAAAAATCACAGACCCACTTTTGGAGTCACACAAAAATCTGATTTCAAGAAAAGCTACAAGGCACAAGGAGCTTGCCGCCCCCCCCACCCCAAAAAAAATACACACACACAACCTCCTTTAGGTTGTTTAATATTGATACATGGTGGGGGAGGTAAATAAAGATTGAACTCAGAGGCACTTAACCATTGAGCCACATCTCTAGCCTATTTATTTGTTTGTTTATTTATTTATTTAGAGGCAGGGTCTCACTAAGTTGCTTAGAGGCTCGCTTAGTTGCTGAGGCTGGCCTTCAACTTGTGATTCTCCTGCCTCAGCCTCACAATCCACTGGGATTACGGGCATGCGCCACCACACCTGACCTAATTAATAGAATTTTTTATAACTTCTGTAAAAAAAAATTTTAAATTGAATACCATTTCTGTGGGTATTTAATTCCTTCCTATCAAAAAGTTCAATAAGCCATGAGAACACCGAATAATAGAGCTATTTCTATAAACTAGAATCTGGTATTTCTCTGTTAAGGCATGAACTGACAAATTAGAGTCAATTGTATACATACACTATATTCAACTTTATTATAAAAATCAAACATACAAAACAATGATTCTTTTAAGTGCCTTCATATACCATTTCTAGCATTGTGTCTTCTGTTTTCTGTGTTAAACCTATGAGAAAACAAGGAGCCCTCTTTCATTTTTCTTGTGGTTAGCAGACACACAAGAACTTTCATTTATGTCAAATCCACAGTGATTTCAAAAAAGAATGCAATAAGGAAATAGTTGAAAAAACATACAAGACACAAGTGACTTTCTTATACAGACATTAAGATTCATTCCTTTAAAAGAAGCAAACAAAACCCACTCTGATCAAATTTAAACCCCAAATATTACAGAAACTTTATTAGAAAATCAGTCGATTCTGAATTTCTAGTCAGAAAATACATTAAGCAAAAAGTATCATCTGTAACAGGAGAGTCAGAATGTTTCCAGGGGAGAGGGAATTTCTACAGTTCAATCATAGCAAATACTATCAATTTTAAAATACATCCAATGTGTACTCAGAACCCAGTAGCCAAACACATAAGGGCTTACCACAACAAACATTTTGGCACACAAAAACTGGTAATTAACACTTAAGAATGAAACTGGAGTCATATTCAGCAGTCTAAACTTTCTAAGCCAATAAATTAAAAACTGAGCATGAAAGAACTTTTTTTAATCATCTGGTTTGCTTTCTAGAAAGGGTTTCAACAGAATTGAATGCTTTTGGAACACCTCCCCCCGCCCCAACACACACACACAGAGAGGCTGGTACAGATTTTGGAAATCAGACACATTTATTCTGGATAAAAGTCTTTCTGACATTTTTTTAAAAGCACGTGGAACATGCTTCACATAAAAACCATTAATTAATCATTAAGGGTGGTACGGGTACGAAGAGAATTTGCTTTCATCCTAAATATATGGTTTCCTACAAAATGTAGCACATTTTGCAATTTAGGGTGAAATCTGCTTGAAGTTGTTGCAAGAGCACTTTTATTCATCTCCAAAACAACTTTATTCCTTATACACCGTTTTCTGTTTGCCTCATCTGTACTTAGCAGATCATGCTTCAGTGATTTAGCAATTCCAGCCACCAAAACACAGCCAATATTTGAATTGAGAAGACAGAGGAGAAAAAAAATCAAATAATTACACTACACTTGGAAGGGAGAATGGTTTTACCTCCTATGACTTTATAGTTTGTTCTTTTAATCCAAAACTGAGTCTCCAATTTTGAGATAAAAATTATGAATTTATTTTTAACTTAATGTTTTAACTATTATGGTTCTCTTGGCCTTATCTTCCAATTTAACCTTTTGATAAAGACTCAAAATCAACAAAACCAATCCACATATTAACACTGTATTTCAGGTAAAAACAGTTCAGTGTTCTGTAAAGTTTCATTATTAAATATCTACTCAAATTGTTGCATGCTATCATATAATTTAGAAACCAAAATGGTGGGTAGGGGGTTACAGTCATCTTGGAGATAAAGGCTGAATAGTTAAGATGATGACAACCATACTCTGAGCCATATTTCATTTTCTCATTATTGAACCATGACTCATTTTCTCAGTGTCAATCAACAGTTCAAAGAATTCAGTTCCTTCCATCCTATAAAACAAGAGATGACCCTGAAAAGTGTTCTTAATAATAAAATAAACAACATTAAAAGATGATGTTACCCAATCTGAAAAAATATCATATAGCTAAAAGTTGGAGACTTCGGGGAATTAATATAACTAGCAAAAAATTGCTGAAAGAACAATGAACTTTCACACCAAAAATCAAATGCTCTATTAAAAAGTGAAATCAAAGGGGCTGGGGCTGGGGCTCAGTGGTAGAGCACTCACCTGGCACGCATGAGGCACTGGGTTCGATCCTCAGCACCACATAAAAATAAAATAAATGAATAAAATATTGTGTCCAGTAACAACTAAAAAACATTATATATGAAAAAAGTGAAACAAAAAATTAACAACTTGCATTTTTTACTATGATGAATTATTGTCTACCATTAAGCACTTTACAACATACCTTTGTAGAATGCCATTTTCCTGGGGTATTACACCATTGATAGCTGCCTGCAAATAAGAAACAGAGAAAGCCATTTAAAAACAAAACAAAACAAAACACAGGTAACTGTACAAAGGGCATGGGAAACACTGTAAAGGAGAAATATAGTTTGAAATGTGTACATGAGCAAAATAATTCCTTAATGATGTGAAATTCTCTCTTTTGGGAGGAGGAGGGTTTACAGGTAATTGAACCCAAGGATGCTCTACCACTGAGCTATAGCCCAGTACTCTCTGTTTATTCAGTTGCCTTTTTTTTTTTTTTTTAATGTGGTGCTGGGATCAAACCCAGTGCCTCACTCATGCTAGGCAAGTGCTCTACCACTGAGCCACAACTCCTATGCCCCAGTTCTTTTAATCTTTTATTTTGAGATAGAATTTTGCTAACTTGCTGAGGCTGACCTGGAACTTGTGATCTTCCTGCTTCAGCCTCCCGAGTTATAGGGACTATAGGCATGCACGGGGTACCAAAACATTCAAAAAGTTTCTTTACTTCTTGATAATAAAACAGTATTGTAGAAAATTTTTTAAATACCCATGCATTTGGCACAGAAATCACCAAACCCTGTGTCATAAAAAATGTTAATTCCATAATTCTCATTCAAGCAAAACACTCATTAAAAACAATGCATAAGCCGGGCGTGGTGGCTCAAGCCTGTAATCCCAGCACTCAGGGAGGCTGAGACAGGAGAATCGCGAGTTCAAAGCCAGCCTCAGCAACGGCAAGGCGCTAAGCAACTCAGTGAGACCCTGTCTCTACATAAAACACAAAATAGGGCTGGGGATGTGGCTCAGTGGTCGAGTGCCCCTGAGTTCAGTACCCGGTACCCAAAAAAAAAAAAAAAACAATGCATAATGATGCCAGAATAAGTAAAATCAATACCTTAAACTAATCTTTTTAATATTATTTCTTTCATCAGATTAAGAGGTGCAACAGTCACAAATGAAAATCTCATTGAGAATGCAAAAAATTAGTGAATAAAACTCGTTCTTTGATATAATAATCATCATTCTTAATAAAAAGCACATTGAGAAAGGAAAGAATATAGAAGTAGAAGTTATTCAATAAACCTAATATCATGACTATATAAGGTAACAAAAGAAACCAGTATTAACAGGAGATATATCCTTATAAAAATATTTCTGACACTGTTCTCTGAACTAATAAGTTCCCAAGTAGTAAGAACACAGCACAGGTATGAAATGACATGAATGTTTTTGAAAGCTACTACGCAGGCAAGCTGTCCCATACAGGACTATGGACAGCTCTCTATAGGGTAAGCGTTATTCAACAACAACGGAAACACGAAACAAAATCACCAATACCAAAAACAAACAAACAAACAAAAAAAAACAAGATCACAACCTTTCCATCTTTGCTCTTCTGCCATACCTTCTTTCCTTCCTCTCTCCATTCACATAAAAATGAAAATATAACACAAAAACATGAAAAACTAAGACTTCAATGTTTAATCAGCTATCTTGAAATCAATTGCCAAAAGGAGTTCGTGTATTTTGTGGAACACTAATTTAAATATTTGCCAGAGAAGGGTCAATTTTACAGAGGTGTACTGCTGAATGGAGATAAATAAAGCAGAGTATAAGATACTTGCTATAAATTTTGAGAGTTGTAAAGTTTCACTAGTAAAATAACAAAGAAATCCACAGTTAATACAGCAGAGGATACCACAGACATCTAACAACTGACAACTCTGGAAACTTTTAAATTGCGTCAAACAAATGTTAAAAATTGGTTTTCAAGGTCACAGATTCGATAGAAGCATCTTAACCTAGTGACAGATCAATTATACCCCTTGATGAAAGCGAAGTTTCTAAACACAAATATCTCCTCTGCTAAATAATAGTAAATGTTTAAGAAAATGCTTGGTAATGTTGGAAAAGAACAAAAATATTAGAACTTAGAAAGATTTTGGTTCACAGTTTCACTAGGGAATGCCAAAGTATAATGGAAAAAAAAAAAATACCAACGGTTGATAAAATCCAAACTTTGGATCCAGTCTCTCATGTTATTAATTTGATAACCTTAGTATATGCACTGAAAGTCTTGAGTCTTGATTTCCTCGTATGTAAAATAAACTAAGATTATGCCAGGCATACTGGTGCATGCCTGTAATCCCAGCTACTTGGGAGGTTGAAGCACAAGGATCACAAGTTCAAGGCCACCTGAGGCAATTTAGCAAGACTCTATCTCAAAATTAAAAAGTCTGGGGATGTAGCTCAGTGGTGAAGCACCTTTGGGTTCAATCCGTAGTACTGCCAAAACCAAATTTACATCCTCAGCCAAAGTGGGCCTGCCTACTACTTCTTCAAAGGCACCAATTTCTTTTATTTCTTGAGGTCTATGAAAATGTTTTCTTTATGTAATGCCCTTTCCTACTCTTTGTCTGGCTAAATCTCCAATATCATAAGTGAAGCTTCTGTTGAATGTACTTTCTCAAAAACTTCGTCCCTGTGCTCAGTGGCAAAATGGTTGGTGCTTAGCATACACCAGCCCTATGTTTACTCCGTAACAGCAAACACACACACAAAAAAAATTCCCCCCGATTACCCCTCTATCTAATTAGGTTTATTCTCAAATAAACTTCTGTTCTTTGTAATAAATTATCATAATCTACAATTATTCATTCGTAATTTTCTTTTTTTTCTTTTGGGGATTGAACTCAAGGTCTTATGCATGCTGGGCAAACCCTCTATCACTGAGCTACAACCCCAGTCCTTCTTTTTTTAAGATAGAGTCTTGCTAGATTGCCCAAGCTGACCTTGAACTTGAGATCCTCTTGCCTCAGCCTAAGGAAATGGAAATACAAGTGTATGCCACTACACCAGCTGGTGATTTTTTAATGTCTTCTTCACTAAGCTGTAGGCTCCACAAGAGAAGACCATGTCTGTTCTCTTCACTACTTTATCTGGTTCAGTGCCAGAACTTCAAAGGTACTCAATAACTAATTATTAAGTGAATAACTAGAGGTGTACAATGAAAAGCCACCTACCCAAAACTTGAAGGCGGCTCAGAGGAAGGCTTTTGGATTAAATGATGTCTCAAGTGAGACAAAAGCATGAGTGAAACACAGCGATATGGAGGTGGGACATACTATGCAGAAGGAACAGTGACACCTGCCCTTTATGACCCTTTCCTTTTTCAAGATCTAGATCATCTTAAACACTGTATTTGGCTCAGGATAGGAAATTAGTCCCTGAACTCAATTTTATGTACATAATAAACTTTGCGCATAAGTGAAATACAGCCCAAAATGAAGGAACAATAAAAGTATAATTTGCTGAAGGAATATAGAACACGCAAACGGATTTTAGACTGTGAGGATTATGGAAGGCTTCAGAAAAAAAGACAGCATTTGATCTGGTCTTAGAAGCAAAGGGAAATTCCAGATTAGTTCAATTTTGAACACAGTAACTTTAAGGTAATAATAGGACACCATTTGTTCATATAACAGAAGTGTATTAGTTGCCAACTATGTACCAAGCACTGTGCTAAGCAACAGAGACATGCTGCTGAACATAATATAGCTTGCCTTCTAGTAAGGACAACATATATTATATATTTAATTTTACAATGAGAAGTTCAAGTAACAACCCAAGTGGAAAATTCCAAAAAGTTATTTTAAAACTTAAATCAAGTCACATCTGAATCCCTGGAAATATTTTAATTCTCTCCCTTTCTAGAAAGCTATCTTCTTTGATGGAAAAAAGTGAGACAAAGATAGTCTTCAAAAATGCATTAAAAACAAGACAAAATACACAAATGAAGGATTAAATAGAAGGGAAAGATGAAAAATGTGTCACAGAAGGGGCAAAGAAGGAATGTAAGGAAAGGCAGACAAAACTGGAAAATGTAAAAATAGTCTAACATTATAAGGCTTTGTGTTGTTTGTTATGTTTGAAAATTGTTTAACAAAAACTTGATTATAAAAGGCTTAAAATAGATGGAAAATAAGTATAAACAATTCTTTTGAAATACTAAGTGTGAGAAGTATAAGGATTGAACTGCAGGAAAAATGACTGAAATAATTTTTGTTTGACTTTTTGCTGTTTTAAGAAGTAAACATATCACTTGCTAAAGACTAACTGCTCCATTGATAATGTTATTTTTGCTAGGAAGATATTATATCTCCCATTCCATACACTGGAAAATAATGATAAAGGACTGATTCAATATTTGTCCAAAGTAATAGAATAAGGACAATATTTCCATTTCTGGGATTAACTCAAATGACAAGTATATTGTCATCATACTGCAATACATTCTAAGAAGAGCAATTTATCTTGACAAAGTTTGTAGTAATCTGACACTCCACTTTGGAACAAATTATTGTTTTCATGCTAAGTTATGTCCATCCTTTTAATCTATAGTTTGTAATTTGCCACAATTAGAATCCAGACTCTACGCTCTCTTTAGCAAAACTTGACAATGCAGCACACTCTGAAATGCCATTTTCTATCATCTACTGGAAAACACATAAGGTATGTGGAAATCACAGTAGAAGGTCAGAGATAGGAGACTAGGAATGTTCAGATCTTCAGTTTCAACAGAGGAGGGAAATGATGACACTCGAGTTTTAGACATTTGGAAGGCAGATATGGCAAACTGAGGGGCTGGGACTGTAGCTCAGTGGTAGAGAGCTTGCCTAGCACATGTGAGGCACTGGGTTCGATCCTCAGCAACACATAAAAATAAATAAATAAAATAAAGGTATTGTGTCCTTGTACAACTAAAAAAGATTTAAGTGAAAAAAAAGAAAAGAAAGAAAACTGAGTTACCTATAAATTGGTGGATTATAAAACTGCAGCATCTAGTACAAACCGTCCCCTAAAATGTAAAAGAAAGGATATTCTTTCTTCAATACACAACAAATTTTGGTGTTGGTTTTTTGCTTGTTTGTTTTCTAAACAAAAGCTCCTTAAAGGAAATGCCAATCACATTTCTTAAAGAAGCAGACAGAGGGGGCAGGGATTTACAAATAGAATCCAAAAGCCTCAAATAATTTTCTAGTCAAGGAGTTGTAGCAATAACAAGAGCTAACATTATATAATTCTTACTAGATGCTAGGAAATTTCAAAGAACTTCACATACACTAATTCACTAAACTCTTTTACAGATGAAGACATCAAGAAAATAACGTTGAAAACTGTCACAACATTGGGTAGGCAAATAATAAAAGAGAAAAACAGATAAATTAGACTTCAAAATTTTAAATGTCTGCCCTTCGAAAGAAAATTAAAACGCAGGCCACAGATGAGGAAAAAACAAATTATAATACATATATGAAAGAAAGGACATTTTCTTCAGAATACATACAGAATTCTTATAATTCAACAATAAGACAAACAGGCCAATAATAAAATCGGCAAAAGATCTGATCAGACAGTTCTCAAAAGAATATAAATGGATGATAAACATATATAGAGATGTTCAAAGTAAATAGTCATCAGGCAAATACAAATTAAAACCAAGATAAGATAAATTACACACCCAAATGGTTAAAATTATATCAGAAAATACAAGTTTTGGCATTAATGTCAATAACAGGAAGTCTCATATATTATAAATCAAGTTTTCAAAAAATTATATGACAGTTTGCTATAAAAGAATAAAGGAAAACATACTGTCTAGCAATTCTATGCTTAAGTATTCATCCAAAAAGAAAATATATTCCCCAAAGACTTGTACACTAATATGCATGGCTGCTTTGTTCACGGTACCCAATAACTAAAATAACGAAGTGCTCAACAGCAGGCAAATGTTTTGGGTATACCACATTGTATGGGTACAGTGGAATACTATCCAGCAATGAAAACACACTACAGATATATTCAACTATATGGATGCATCTCAGAAACATGCTATGTGAATAAAGTTAGATATAAGAGTAAATACCAAGGCTGGGCACAGTGGTGCATGCCTGTAACCCAAGTGGTTCAGAAAGTTGAGGCAAGAAGATCAGAAGTTCAAAGCCAGCCTCCACAACTTAGCAAGGCCCTAAACAATTCAGTGAGACCCTGTATCTAAATAAAATACAAAAAAGGGCTGGGATACCCTGTCTCCTTCAGCAGTTAAGTGCCCCTGAGTTCAATCCTTGGTACTGAAGGGTGGAGTAAGCAAAGCAAATACTAGCTCAATAACAAATAATAATAACAACAACAACCCAATTCAAAACAAAAGTGCAAAGAACTTGAACAGAGATTTCTCCAGAGAATATAAACAAAAGGTTAACAAACACATGTGATGTTCAACATCACTGATCATTACAGTAACACAAGTTAAAACTACCATCAGTAGGGTTAGGGTTGTAGATCAGTGGTACAGCGCTTGCCCAGCACATGTGAGGCACTGGGTTAGATCCTCAGCACCACATAAAAAATAAATAAATAAATAAATAAATAAATAAATAAGATAAAGGAATTGTGTATATCTACAAATTAAAAATTTTTTTAAGAATCTTCAAAAAAAAACTACCAGATATCATTTCACGCCCATTAGCATGGTTACTATTTTTAAAACACGCAAAGAAAGTTGAGTATTGGAAAGGATATAGAGAAAACGAAGGATATAGAGAAAACGGAACCCTTATGCACTGCTGATAGGAATATAAAATGGTGTGTCTACTGTGGAAAACAGAATGTCAGTTCCTGGGAAAATTGATGCATCAATTCTACTTCTGGATATATACCCAAAAGAACTGAAAGCAGGATCTCAACAAGATATTTGTACCCATGTTCACAGAAACATTACTCACAATACTAAAATGTGGAAGCAATCCAGGTGTCCATCAACAAATGAATGGATAAGCAAAATGTAGTATAAACTTACAACAGAATATTTTCAGTCTTAAAAGGGAAGGAAATTCTGACACATGCTACAGCAAGGATAAGCCCTGAGGTTACAGTGCTAAGTGAACTAATCCTAGCACAAAAAGACAAATACTATATGTTTCCACTCATATAAGGTAGTTGCAGTAGTTAAAATCATAGAGATGAGGAGTAGAATGGTGTGGTTGCCAAGGGCTTGGGGGAAGGAGGTAAATGGTAATTATTGTTTAATGAATAGAGTTTCAGTTTTACAAGATAAGAGGAGTTATGGGGATAGATGGAGGACATAACTAAACAACATTGTAAATATAATAGTTAATATAGTAAATTTTATTTTATGCATATTTAACATTTTTTAAACACAGGGATTGACTGCTGAAGAAGACAGGGTATCCAGTCAGGGAAGAAATGTTTCAAAATTAGATTATGGTGATGACAGCCCTACGAATATAACAACAACAACAAAAAAAAAACAAAAACAATTTGTACACTTCAAATGGGTGAGTTAACTGCATGTTGTATGAGCTATATCCCAAGAGAGATATAAAAAAGAATTAAAAGGTATTTTATCTCCAATTCAAAAATATTTTCAACAACTTACATATTCTTCAATAAATAACAAAGGGCTCACAAAAGAACAAATACTTTATGATTCCATGTATATGAAACTTAAAAAAGGACACATCTAATCTACAATTATAAAATGCAGAAAAGGGTTGTTTGGGTTAGGTAGTGAATGGTGGGGGAAAAGTAGGAAAATTTAGGAAGGACTGTGGTGGTGTTTACATGGGTACAAATATCTGTCAAAAATCGTCAACTTTTACACTTAAAATAGGTTAATTTTATTGTATTTAAATTATATGTCAATACTTAATTTTCAAAAAAGAGCCACAAAGATATCTCAACCATACAATGACTAAAATTAAAAAGACTAATAACACCAAGTGATGGCAAGGATGTGGAACAGGGGAATTCTCATACATTGCTGATGGGAATGTAAAATAGTGCAACTGGTCTGGAAACAGTATAGTTTTTTGCTTATTTGTTGTCATCGTTTTGTGGGTGGGAGGTAAAGAGGGTCTCCCTATATTGCTCAGGCTGGTGATGAGCTCCTAGCTTCAAGCTTTTTTTTTTTTTTTTTTTTTTTTTTTGGATTTTTTAAAATCTTTATTTTATTTATTTATGTATTTTGTACATGGTGCTGAGGATTGAACCCAGTGTCTCATGCATGCAAGGCAAGTGCTCTACCACTGAGCCACAACCCCAACCCCAAAGGTTCAAGCGATTCTTCCACTTCAACCTCCCAAGTAGCTGGGCCTACCAGCATGTACTACTGTGCTCAGCTGTTCAGTAATTTTACATAAAGTTAAACATACACTTACCATATAGTTCCACAATTTCATTCTTAGAAATTTACCCAAGAGAAATAAAAACATATATCTGACATGTGCAAATATTTATAGCAGATTTATCCATAACAGCAAAACATTAGCTAGAACCAAACTGTCCATAAATCAATGAACAGATTGTGGTATATTCACACAAATGAATGTTATTCAGTAATAAAGAACGAACTCCTGACACATGCAACAATATGGATAAATCTTGTATACCTTATGCTGAGTGAACAATGCAGGGCATTGAAGAGTATATATTCTATACAAAGTTCTAGAACAAATAAACCACTAATATATAGTACCCAAATTTAGGGCAGTAGTTACCTGATAAAGTGTTGTGATTATTGAGTGGAAAGAGAAAAGAAATTGTCTGACACAAGGAAACCTTGATGGGGATGGGGAGCTGGATACATAATATATACAACTGCCAAAACTCACAGAAATTTATACAATTAAATCATGTATTTTACTGCCTGTAAATTAATTATTAACAAAATTTGGTTTAGCAAAAAAATTGGGTTAACAAAAAAACACACACAAACATTATAACTCCACTTCAATTCATAGTTTCATAGACAGGTAGAAAAATGCAATCTCAGATGCAAGTGATACTCCATTCACTATTAAAACAACCCATCTGTGTTTTGTACCTATCTGGCATCCCTTCTCTCTTTTCTTTTTCCTTTGGGGAACTACTCATACTCCATTCCATATTATATTATAACTGTTTATCATGATAAATCAACAACTTAGATCAATCAGACTCTCTGTTAATGTGTATCTTACATAAACGACAACTGGTTGAAGCTGTGTCCTGACAAGTTTCTAAGAGGCACTTTTCATGAGTTTCTCATGGAAAAACTCTATTTACTGATGTACCTAAGGCCTGGTTTTTCAAGTTTTCTTTCAAATCTATGAGCATCTTAGCATCCTTCCAATAAATAACTTCTGCTTCCTATCTTCCCACTTTCTTTACATTCAAACAATGATAAGCCAAGATTAAGAAAAGGCTACAAGTTCAATATAATTCACATTAAATTGCTAGCCAGTCACCATTTTTCTAGACTTCAAAGCTTATGTCATAGCATTATAACTAGCTTTATTCTTATTAGCAACCTTCTCAGAAATTAGACTTCAGATCAATAAAACTAAATACATAAAACTTATTTCAAATGTAAAGTTTTTAAACAATCAGAAAACATAAAATTTTAAATTTTCTGAAAAAATTAATATATTTTCCTTATTTCTTTAATGAAGGGCATTATTAGCATTAATGTCTTAGAAATAAGAGTACAGGCAACTGCATATTCTCTATGTTTAGAAAGCTTGTGAAGAAGGATAATAATAATAACACTTATTACAATACTAGCTCTCTTTTGTCAACTATAATTTTTCATCTCTAGAAAATATGTGAAGTACAGAATAATGCTTTCTAAATTAGTACACCTTTGCTCAATTTCAAATTATTTATATATATATGTCAAAATTAAAATATTTTCAAAATACCTATGTAATTAGATCAGTGGTTACCTGGTATAGTGTTGTGATTGTTGAGCAGAAATAGAAAATACCTATGTGATAGGTATTTTGAAAGTACTAGTATTAGCATTCACAACTATATTACCATCAAGTGAATTCTTCCACTACAACGTTCTCTCCTCCATTTATAATGATCCCCTATATACAATATTCTCTTTTCCACCATCTCCACTAATTCAGATTCCTTCATTCTTTTATTGTTGATCACCTGATATAATCAAGGCAGCGTTTATGACACATAACAAGACATGTTCCTTCCCCAACAGATATTTACAGGAACAACTGTTCGCAATGCAATGTGACAAATAGTATAGTATCACAAAGGAAGGACTCCCTACTATTGTCAGATCAAGCTCAAGATCCAGATCTAAAACATATCCTTCATGAAAATTTAAACAACTCGGAACTTTTCTTAATGATTTTTCCTATTATCTTAATTTACCACTCATTCATATTATTCATTGATTCAAATATTTCCTTCATCCATTCTACCTTCAATCAATCCAACAAATATTTAAAAATCACCAACCTAGAACTGTTCTGGGTACTGATGTAACAGTTGTGAAAAGATAGAATTGTCCTTTCTTTATCATGATTTTTGCCCTGAGTAGAATGCTATCATTATACCCATAAAATCTGAAGAAATCCATCATTTTTAAGCTATGAACTACAGAATTTTCAACTTTTATCTCATTTGCTTTAATCAAGTAAGCTATAAGAAAGTCTATTTTATTTTTTTAAATATATTTTAGTTGCCAGTGGACCTTTATTTTATTTATTTATATGTGATGCTGAGAATCAAACTCAGTGCCTCACACATGCTAGGTAAGTGCTCTACCACTGAGCCACAACCCCAGCCCCAGAAAGTCTATTTTAGCATGATTTTTTCCAAGTTACAGATGTGGCAAATCAAATAAACAGCAGTAGTATGTTTAAGTGTCTATATTAAAATGGAGAATTCTAAAGTAAGACTACAAGATTATGAGTGTAAGCAAATGGGACCTCGAAAAGACTATTTACTAACTAACATTTTCTTCTCTTTCTGGCAGAAAGGAAAATCATTTTTTATAAATAACTTTAATTGTTCATAACTACTGTTACAAACTACTTCCAACAATGTGCTATATTTAAATTAATTCTTCAAAATTTTCCTTCAAATTCCTATTTTCTAAATATTTCAATATTTCAATATGGTAGTGTTCTAAACTTCTCTCAAGTATTCTACTCTATGACCCCAAAGTTGATCATTCGTTCCTCCACATATTAAGGAGTTGAACAGAGGAACATGTCACATATTATAAAGGTAAAACAGTGGAAGTAATATGAATGTCAAAGGAAAAGCTGGCAAGAAGCCAAGTCTTAAGCAGGGATGTTTTAAAGAGACGAGATTGAGAACATTACAGAGCTATCCACAGCAACCCCCAAGTGCAAAAGTATGAATGTAGCAGTTCACTGTCCAGAAAGCTGAAAGGAGTTCTGTGTGACTGTGGCAAAGGTTTGGGTTAGGAAAGCAGTGAGAGATTGAAAATGCATGCAAAGAGTTAGACTACAATAGGTAATATAAATGTAACTGATGTTTCACTTAACTTGAAGATAATGAGAATGCAACTGCTCCAACTCAAATTTGCCTTTCAGTAACATTATTTGGTCAGCACTGTGAAACAGGAATTGAAAAAGACAGAAAGGTTAAGAATGATGCTCTGGCTTTTAACTTGGGTAGATTGTTCCAGATTCAGGTGTTGTAATCACGGAAAATTGCAAACGATTCTAATTATTCAGTTTCTCAAGTCCAAAACTATGTAGTTATTCCCCAATTTTTTTCTTGCTCTCACAGTCCATACTTAGTAATCTGTGAGGATCTCTACAGAATTCATTACTCTATCTCTAAAATATAAGACTCTGGCTAACCTTCTCTGCTACCAGCCTGATCTAAGCCACCATCAGTTCTCTCTGGAATAGTATTTCAACAGTCTCCAAATGGATCTCTGTGCTTCTACCCTTGGCCCATACACTTTCAGTCTATTCAAATAGCAGCCAGCATGATGTTCATAAAAGTTTAATTAAAAAAAAAAACCACCTGCTCAAAATGCTCTAATACATTCCCATATTATTAGAAAAAAAGTCTTACAAGACTATGGTAGTTTGGTTCCAGCTCCCTCCCTAACTTCATCTTCTTTTATTTACCCTTCTTCAAAACTCTAGCAACCCTGGTTTCTTAAATATCTTGAACCAACCAAGTATGCTCTCACAGCAAACTCCTTATACTTACTCTTGTCTGATAGAATGTTCTCCCTTAGATATGTGCACATCTTACTCCTCACTTCAGTAAGGTTTCTTTTCAGAGGTCATTTCAGAGGCCTGTGCTAACCATCCTATCTAAAAGAGAACCCTTTCTATCCAGGATACAATACCTAAAAAATTGTGTATTTGTCTATTTTATTTGTCTTCTGTCAACAAAGTGTAAGTTCTGAAGCATTGTTTTGCTCACTTATGAGCAACAGTTTCTTGGTAGTTAGGTGGGTAAGAATTAATAATATACTGAATACATGAATGAATGAATGAATGAATGAATGAATGAATGAATGCTGTGAACTTTAAAACATGACCTAAGAAACAGTTTGGGTGATGATAGGGAGATCTGAGGCTTTCAATTTTAGGCGTGTTGATTTTGCAGTACTGATGGGGCTGGTGTTGCAGCTCAGTGGTAGAGCCTCTTGATTACCATGTGCAAGGCCATGTGTTAGACTGCCTACAACTGCCCCCAAAAACGAATGAACTGAAGTACTAATGGGAAATTCACATCGAAATAAATTATAGATTGTGCATATAAAACATGTGAATTTGTATTTGGTTAAAAAAAAAAACCTATCATGTGATTTACATATATACATATGTATATATGATAATTTGTGATGATGATTTTGGTATAATATATACATTTCATATACATATTTTATATAAATGCATGATTTGATATACATATGTGAATTCTGATATACATGTAATGTATACATATATACATGTGAGGTATACATGTGTAATGATTATCACGGTCTTGTATCTATCACTATATTTAGTTACCCTCTGCAGCGGGGAGGGTTGTTGAGGATACCTAAGGTCTACTCTTTTTTTTGTGTGTGTGTGTGTGTGTGTGTGTACACCAGGGACTGAACCCAGGGCATTTAACCACTGAGTCACATCCCCAGCCCTTCTTATGTTTTATTTTGAGACAGAGTCTCGCTAAATTACTGAGGCTGGCTTTGAACTCATGAATCTCCTGCCTCAGCCTCTCAAGTCACTGGGATTACAAGCATGGGCACCGTGCCCAGCACCTAAGATCCACTCTCTTAGTAAATTTCAAAAAGTAAACAATATCATTAACTATAGTCATCATGCTATACATTAGATCCTCAGAACTTATTCATGTTATATTCATGTTATAAATTAGTTTGCACCCCTTGACCAACATCTCTCCATTTGCCCTAGTCCCTGGCAACCACTACTCAAACTTCTCTGCTTCTAAGAGATTCAACATTTTTAGATTCCACATGTAAGTGAGGTTACAGATATTTATCTTTCTGTGTCTGACTAATTTCCAAGTTTGTCCACATTGTCTAAGATGGCAGGATTTTCTTCTTTTGTGGCTAAATAATATTCAATTGTACATATAGACAACATTTTCTTTATTTATTCATCCATCAATAGCCACTTAGGTTGTTTCCATATGTTGACTAATGTGAGTAATACCGCAAAAACAGGGGAGGGGCTGTGTATCTCAGTGGCAGAGCGCTTGCCTCGCATGTGTGAGGCACTGAGTTCGATCCTGAGTATCACATAAAAATAAGTAAACCAAATAAAGACACTGTGTCCATGTATAACTAAAAAATATTAAAAAAAAAAAAAAAACAGGGGAGCTAAGTCATGTTAACTTCACTATTCTGAGCATTAGTGTCCTTATCTATAACATGGAGGTAAAAATACCACCTTATTTCACAGGTTATTATAAGGATTAAGTGATATAATAAAGGTTAAGCCACCATAATTATCCATCCTCAACATACAGTTTGTAAAAGACTTATTTTGTTGTTTGTTATACATCACTGGTACATGAATGTCTGCCTCACACTGAGCTAGAAACGTGGATATGTTTTTCCAAATATAGATTCCTGCTCCCAGTGAGTTAGTCTGGAATGAAGCCCAGAAATCGTTTTTACCAGCTTCTCAAGTAGTATGCACATCCAGGGTTTGAGAAAATTACAGATAGGTTTTAGCATAAATATTAGAGATCTATGAAAAAAAACTTCCACTATGCCATATTATATAGAACTTTCCCCTATATTCCCTGTATTATCTCATTAGCATTTTAATGTCTAAACCCATAGATCCCTCATAAACCTGTTATTAACTATGTTCAAAGTGAAGGCCCTAGAGCCAGAAATCCATTGTATTCCAGCTTCATCATTTACTAGCTTTGAAATTTTGAGAAAGCTAGTTAATTCCTCTCTGGCTCAGTTTTCTAATCAATAAAATGGGGATGGATAATAGTACATGTTCACTGGGCTTTTAAGAAATTTGTTGACACACATAAAGGGTTTAAATGGTACTTGATACAATAAAGGTGAGATGCTTTTATCATAATTGTCATACTGAAATCTATTGTTTTTTTTAAAATAAATAAGTTTTAATCAGACTTGTAAAGGCAAAGGAATACTATAAAGAAATAGGCCACAACTTATTTCTGGAGAAAGTTTCCTCTTTTTACTTTTTAAATAATGATGATAGTCTACCACCATCAGAATGTTCTATTAGTTACAGATAAAAATAAGACAAAAGAAAAAGAAAACCAAGGGGAGAGATGGAAGAACTTTGGGCAAAGGGGAGGGCGGGAAGTGAAGGGATATGGGGCAGGAAAGATGGTGGAATGAGATGAACATCATTACCCTAGGTTCGTATATGACTGCACATGTGGTGCAATTCTACATCATATACAACCAGAGAAATGAAAAGTTGTGCTCCATTTGTGAACAATAAATCAAAATGCATTCTGTTATCGTGTATAACTAATTAGAACAAATAAAAAATAAAAATAAAGCAAAGTAAATAGTTTAAGTCCTACAACTCTCAACTTGTTTTTATTAACTCTACTTTTTATTTTTGCAATAGAAAAGAATTCCAACTAACAATCCTAAAATATCTCCTGACAGCCAAATATTTGGTTTTCAAAAGTTTTAATTTGATACTCCTCAAAGGAGAAAAAAATTTTAAAAGCAGAAAGAGGAACAAGAAATGTTAACATTCCACAATGTTATTACTCAAAAATAAAAAAAAGTTCTCTGAATCCTTCCAAGTAAATATCACTATCAAAATAGTGAATGGACAGAATTAAGACAGCTACCAACCAACTGAAGACAAATATGACACAGGTCCTGAGATAATGGTACCTTACATACTCACCCCAGTCACATAATATCTGTGAGTGAAAAGAAAATAGCAGACTGGCAGAACTGCACAGCTAGGAACAAAAGGAATTAAAAACCAAGATCTCATTTACTAAATCCAAAATGTAAGAAAGGTGTTTGTGTGACAGTCACCTACCTCCCTTCCCCAAGTTCTTTGCCCCTTGCCAAGTAACATGATAATAATTTGACTTGGCTTAGTATCATATAAAGGTTCACTCACATATATGTGATGTTTGATGTACATGTAATGTATACATATACATGTGAGGTATACATGTATAATGATTATCACAGTCTTGTATCTATCACTATATTTAGAAAAGAGTTTCTGTTCACTGAATAACACTTGCCTTATTGTCTAGTCTATGGGTATGGGAAGAGGAAACAGAAAATATCAACTAATCTGCCTTTTATAGATAAAATTTGCAAGTTAAAACCAAAATGCAATGGAAAAATCTGAGTGTAGAAGTTTTTAACAATTTACGGAGGGTAGACATCCAACAGTATTCAAGGGAGACTTCTGGATCTGGAGCAAAACCAATAAGCCATCTCTGCTTTATAATACAAGCAGCAGCAGAAGGAAAACATTTCTCCTTGTTACTAGCAGTCCTGAATATAGGTGCCCTTATTTACAGGGTAATGCACATTTCAAAATCAATTTAATTCTGGAAACTAGGTTGCAATTACTTTGTGCAAAAAAACTGTGCTGGACATTGTGGATAATACACACAAAAAGCAACCCTAAACCTTGGGAAACTAGGAGGAGCAACAGGATAAGCAAACAAAATCTCAAATATTTAGCAGAATATACAAAGTGCCTGTATCTCAATAAATGACAATTCCATTATTGAACTTAGTTGGATAACAAAAATCTGTTATTCTTGATTTCCCTTTTCTTCTTATATCTTCCTTTTCTATTCATTATCAAGTTCTGATTGCTCAAATGTTAACAAAAGACATCCAGAATCTGATCACATTTCACTGTCTCCACAGCGAACACATTTTCATGCTCTCTCTCTCCTGCATTACTGGAATAGCCTCCTGACTGATTTGCTTGCTTTGCCCTTGCTCACCTTCTGTCTACTCTCATCACAGTGGCCACAGAGAATCTATTAAAATGTAAGTTGGATTATGTCAAACCTCTACTCAAAATCTTCCACTGTATTTTACTCTGAGAAAAAGAACTTCCTTATGATGTCTTACTTTCACTCCTGTGATCATTAACTTCACTTCCTCCTCCTTTCCTGAGCTATACTTGTCTCCTTACTGTTCCTAGAAAATACTAGACCTGAAAGCACATTTAATGGCATTGTGGTTATTATCCCCTCACCCCCACTGCAATGTTCCTGCCCTCAGATACATGGTTCACTTTTCACTTCCTCTATGTCTTCATTCAAATGTCACCTACTTACTTTTTCTTTAAAAATGCTTTCTATCCTACTTTCTAGAAAACAAACTTTATATTCTTCTCTGCTTTAATTTTTTTCCCTTAGGAATTGTTGCTCATGACAAACTATATAATTTTACTTATTTGTATCATTTATTGCCTATTTTCTCTTCATGAAAATCTAAGCCTCATCATGACAGGGATTTGGGGGCGGGGGGGGGTGACTGGAGATTGAACTCAGGGGCACTCGACCACTGAGCCACATCCCCAGCCCTATTCTGTGTGTTATCTAGAGACAGGGTTTCATTGAGTTGCTTAGCGCCTTGCTGTTGCTGAGGCTGGCTTTGATGACAGGGATTTTTATCTATTTAGAATCATTGCTATATTCTCAGTAATGAGAAGAGAGCTTTACTTATAATAAATGCTCAATAAATGTCTGTTGGTGAATTTCTAAATGAAAGTGTTATATGAATTAATATTCATTATTAAATATCTTTTTGGACTTTAAGAGGAAATGTAGAGGAAAGGGAACAACTCTTATGTGCAAGGCACTGTATAAGATAATTACACATCATTTAATCTCATTTATCCTCACATGAAGCTAGCATGTTATAAATAAGGTGATGTTGTGAGAGATTGATTCATCCAAGATCATATACAGTAGCAAAGTGAACATTTAAACTCAGGTCCCTCTGACTTCAAAAGTCCTGTTCTTTTCATTACAAAGTAATCTGGGAAATTTATTTCTTGATGACAACATGGAAAAAAAGAGGGTACAATGAGTGCAAAGGGGGCATACTCTGAGTTTCAAATAAATACAGTGTAAATTTCTGTAATGCACTAGCAATATTAATATTTACTAAAGTTCCTTGGCTACTAAGCATTTTAGAAACTGAGAAATCAGTCCATCTCTGATCTGTATCTGTGTGTGGAAAGGGAGCAGGGAGGACAACCACCAATATGATCATTCCTAGAAATCGCTGACATACATTGAATTCCAAAGATTATAGAACACTTTTCAGACTAGCACTGCCCAAAAGAACTTTCTATAATGTTGGAAACATCCTAAGACCAAGGTGCATGTAATTCAGTGGTACAGTGTTTATCTAACATGTGTTAAGGCCATGGATTTGATCCCCAGCACTGCAAAAAAATAAGAATAAAAATTAAAATTCCATATCCATGCTAATTTTATAGTCACTATGTGACTACTGATCACTTGAAATGTGACAAATGAAACAAACAATGTGAATTTTAAACAATTTAAATTAAATTCAAATACCTACATGGGGTTAGTGAATTCTGTACTGGATAGCATTTTTACAGACTTTCCACTCAAGACACTGGGGGTACATCTTAGTATATCTCAGTATATCTTCGGTTTGCTCCAAAGCACCACCAAAAAAAAAGTTTAAAACAGACTCTCCATCAGTTCAACCACTGCCCTTACCTCTCTTACTAGCTCACTTCTAGTATTTCAGCCTGGTTTAGATGATGACATCAAATATAAGGTTCTTTTGCCAAAAACTATCCCCCCAAAAAGAGGAAATTATCTTACAGTTGAGTCTGTATAATTATTTTATTTTTGAAAACAAAAAGTCTGGAAAAGACAGCCTAAAACAGCCTCCAGCAATAGTAGTATGAGTCAGTGAAAAGAGGTTACCTGGTGGTAATCAGTACAAAATAAAGGTTACACACACACACATACACATACACACACATATGTGTACATATATACATATTCAACACAGTTTTATAATTATTTGGGAATATAAACTAATAATTAAAAATTATAAATAAGCCCATTAATGATCACTTGAAAGATTTTCACTGAAAGATTTTGCTCATGCAAATGATTACTTCTAACTGGAGATAAAAATTCTGAGGGAAGCCAGGAGTAGAGACTTGGCACCTATAGTCCCAGCTACTCAGAGGGCTGAGCAAGACTACTTGAGCCCAGGGGTTCTAGACAAGCCTAAGCAAAACAGCAACACCCCCTCTCAAAACAAAAACAAACCCAAAAACTAAATTCCAGGGAAAATAATCATACCCAGATCTTTTAAGTGCTGTACCTCAAACCAAATTAAGTAAAAAGTAAGATTTTTATATTACATACTTTTAAATATGTATGCATAACTCACTTAAGAATATAATGACTATTTCTCCTTCAAGCTAAAAAGTTTATGTATTCAAATTATTGGGAAAAGGGGAACTGCTTTATAGTCACACTCGCAGAATAAATCTTTAACCTTCAAATGCACTGAAGCTAACCCATGTACTTCAGCAGGCACCAAGCCTAAGTCAAGTCTTTCCTCCATTCCCCAAGCATACTCAATTATTCTCATTCTCTCTCAATTTTTATAATCTACTTGAAGACAAACTTATATATTTTGCCTCTACCATAGCATTTCAGAGTTAATTTTCTAGAAGTCAGAAGAAAAACTGTATGTCTAGCGCTCCAAATGACAAAACAAAATAGCCTTCGAACTACTGTATAATACAATCTACAGAACAATTACCTCAGGCTCAGTATATTTGTACAATTTGCACAAGATCAGCACTATTAAATCCCAGTTCTTTCCAACTTCCAATTGTTGTTTCTCTATTGACAGATGACCATCTGATCTGCACACTGTTTAAATATTATCGCTGAGAAATCGAAGTGCTAAAGGGTCACATATATTGGTCATAATTTTCCCTTGTTTAGGCCTATAAACTAACAAGCAAGCTTTGTACAACTGGAAATAAACATTTGTTTTGAGAAACACTTCCACCTAAATGAAAGATTCTAACACAATTTCTACCTGCGGCTACATTATATCACCATCTCTATGGGAAGAAACAGAAAACAAGAAAGAGGAAGATAAATAGTAGTACTGGCAAATGGCAATGTATGTTTGTCCAGTGAATATAATTTCAGGGTAAATTAGTTAGTGTGCACTTTATAAATGTCTTTGGTACCAATGGTCAGACAACAGCCCAGACATTACTACTCAGAGAAGAATCAGTATTAACAAGGGATCACAAATAATTAAGGCCCAAAGATAAACAGGATGGATCAAGCACCAACCTGTTAAACCAATGAAAAGAAAAAACTCTAGGCTGATAAGAAACAAAAGTTCAGTAACAAATCTTTTCTTCATGATTAATATTATCAGAGGACAGAGATAAAAGAAATATTAAAATAGAATGCAGTATAGTGATTAAAAATTCCAGTTTTAGTGTAAGTTCAGTGGCAAAGCAGAAGCATACAATGCACAAGCAAGGCCCTGGGTTCAATGTGCAGCACGAAAGAGTGGGGCAAGGCGGGGGAGGGGGGGATTAATTTCAGTTTTGGAGTCAGAAATCTAAGTTCCGATAACAGGTCTATCATGATTGGACCTGTCATCTCACACGAATTATTTGACCTTACAATCTGCAAAATAAAAGATGATGATAGTACCTATATCCTAGAGCTATTTAGAGAAATGGACACAAAATCCTTATAATAGTACCTGATACATAGAAAGCACTCAATATGTTTATATTTTTGTTTGAGATAGGAGCACTATGAGCTTTTTCATTTGAATTTGTTGCGCAAGGCAATTTCCAGTAATAAGAGTGCCAAACTGGAAGTGAGGAGAGTTGGGTTCATCCTCTGCTTTCTTGACAATTGGTCCTTTGAACTTAATTGCCCCTCACCCCCTGCCACTACTGAGGACTGAACTCAGGAGTGTTCTATCACTGAACCATATCCTCGGCCCTTTTATCTTTTATTTTGAGACAAAGCCTTCTAAATCACTCAAGCTGACCTCAATTTGCAATTCTCCAGCCTCAGTCTACTGAGTCACTGGGATTATAGGTGTGTGCCTCGGCCAGCATACATGCAGAAAGAGATTTATTTTAAGGAATTAGTTCACATGACTATAGAAGCCAGCAAGTTCAAAATCTTTAGGATTGATGAGTAATGAGAAGAACTGACGCTGCAGCCTGAATATGAAGGCTGTCAGGCTACAGAATATCCTCTTGTTCAGGAGAGGTCAGTCTTTTGTTCTGTTCAAGTCTTCTATATCTAATGTGTGTTGAATGAGTCCTACAAACATTATAGAGGACAACCTGCTTTATTCAAAGTACACTAAACCTCAACCAAAACCATTTTCCCATTTCCCATAACCACGGGACTTTTTGCCTGAAAAGATACTGTTGTCACATAATTTACTAATGTATCTCTACAGGATTCTATAAGGAAGCTAATTACACATACATAGACACACATAGTTAAAACCACTGGATAGTACACAAGCTAGTGTAGATGTAGTATCTCCAAGGACTTTTTATAGATTTTTTTAAACTGCCCACAAATTCTTTGACCATCCTCCCATCAAGAAGTAGACTCTTAGTCAGGCACAGTGGCACAAGCCTGTAATCCCAGCACTTCGGGAGGCTGAGACAGGAGAATCGTGAGTTCAAAGCCAGCCTCAGCAACGGTGAGGCGCTAAGCAACTCAGTGAGACCCTGTCTCTACATAAAACACAAAATAGGGCTGGGGATGTGGCTCAGTGGTCGAGTACCCCTGAGTTCAATCTCCAGTACCAAATTAAAAAAGAAGAAGAAGAAGAAGTAGGCTCTTGAATCTAGAAAAGTTCATGGATACTTCAAACAATAGAGTTCTGAAGTTAAGTGCTAAAAGGCCATAGAGCCTCCACATAGTTTTCTTTAAGGTTCACTCCCATGCAACTCCTTGTCAGAACTTATCTCCACTGTATGAGCAGCTCAAGTCACAGGGAGAGATCACATAGCAACATTTCAGTTAAACTGTTTATCTGAGCCTAGCCTTGGTATCACCCAAGCATGGACATCAGAAATGTGACTGATTAAACCATCTCAGAAATGGATAATACTGCAGTCTCAAACACCGCAGCATTCTATCACTTGAATCACCTCTGCCCCCACCATTCAAATTGTCCCAGTTGAGGCCCAGGAAATCATGGAATACTCATGCCATTCCGAGCATAACTATTCCAAAGTTCTGACCACACAATCTATGAATGAACTAATATATTTGTTTTATGCCATTAAGTTTTGGGTTGATTCATTACAAAGAAACGGCAACTGGAACACTTTTTCATATCTAGGACTCAAAAATCAAATCAGATACAATTTAACACACTACTATAACCTGCCATATGCAATTTTATTTAATCCTCACAATAAAGTCAAGTAATTATGATTAAGACAAGATTAAAACAGTTAACTTCATCAAAATCTTATAGCTAGTAAACAGTGGAAAAGGAATTTTAAGCATCATATCTAATATCACAATGTCATCAAGTTCTTATATTCATCTCTTAAAAAGCCTTGTTTTATCATGCACTTCCTTAAAGTCAATTTTTACAGTGAGATGTAATAGGTACCAAGAGGGAAATAAGTATGAAGCTAGAAGAGGAAAGAAGGATGGGGTACTGACATGAACATTTAAAAAAAAAAAAAAAAAAAAAAAAAACTGCAGGAGAACTGCAAACACTAAAAATTTAAACTAAGAGGAGCTACAGTCTGAGTAACACAATAAACTAAATACCATTTCCAAGACATTCTCTTCAGCCTCCTAACCAGATTTTGAGAGAAGCTCACAAATATTGCATTTTTGGGCAACCAGGCCTGGTGGTGCATACCTATAATCCCAGTGATTCAGGGAACTGAGACAAGAGGATCATAAGTTTAAGGCCCTCAGCAAATTAGCAAGACACTGCATTAAAATAAAAATAAAAACTGCTGGGGATGTAGCTCAGTGGCAAAACGCATCTACATTCAATCTCCAGTACAAAAAAAAGCATACCTGGTTCGGTGGAGGTGAGGAGGAAGGGTTCTGTATTAAATATCCAGGTCACTTTCACACTAAAAACTAAAGAATCACCAATTTTCAAACATATTTGACCACAAAGTTCATAATGTTCTCTTGGTTTGAAGTTTCAACAGAAAAATCTGTTTTCCCTAACATGATTCAATGACTTAAGTATATATTCCTCAAATGAAAACAGTATCAAGCATCTGAACTTCGAATGTAAAAGTGATGCTTATTTGAATCTTGAAAATTGATAATAAAGTATATTTTTACAAGATTGAAACCACTGCACTAGCTTAGGATGAGGTAGGAATGGTTAAAAACATTTTACAGGTAATTTTGAATAAACATGAAAAATCAAAAAAAAAAAGAAAAATCAAGAAACAGATTTATTGATTTTCATGAAATCAATAAATCTAACTAAAAACACTAAGCTATGCACATTCTACCCTTTCCAAAATAAATAATATAAAATAATAATTATATACATGAATAAGATAGCAAAATCATCCTAGTAACATTTGAAAACATATTGGCTATATAGAATAAACATCTGCAATTAATAATGTGCAATTCATTTAATTCACCTATATTAATACAGAATTAGAAGATATGTCAAAAAAGTGTAGAATTTAACTGTGAGATTGCTACAAGTAGTCCCATAAAACATTCAAAAATACATGTTCAACCCTTAACATTTTCTCTAATGTTTACTAGACTAAAATACATTAAAAACACCAAGAGACTAATAAATTTGCCCCATACACAATCTATCATTTTAGCAATACAAAAAGATGACAAAATGTCTAAACAAATCTTATCCACCAACTGGTACATAGATGCTACTTTATACCTGAGCATCTAACTATGGTCATAAAATACAAATAATATAAACTGCAAAATTACCAATATGCCCTTTGAGGATGCTGACAAAAGAGCCATCTCTACTATCTCTGACAGGTATTACAAGAAAAAAATAATAATAAATTAGCCTTCTCTTTAGTTTGTTTTTACTTCAAATCACACCAAGAATTCTGATTTCTCAAATCTTACATCAAAAGATCAGGAGAAAGCCGAGCATGGTGGTACACGCCTGTAATCCCAACACTTTGGGAGGCTGAGACAGGAGGATTGCGAGTTCAAAGCCAGCATCAGCAATGGCGAAGCACTAAGCAACTCAGTGAGACCCTGTCTCTACATAAAACACAAAATAGGGCTGGGGATGTGGCTCAGTGGTCGAGTGCCCCTGAGTTCAACCCCTGATACCAAAAAAAAAAAGGTTAAGAGGACAGCAAAATCACAGTTAATAATTTTATAATTCTAACATTTGATTTCAAACCTTCTCTAAAGGTTCTGCCACATTTTCTGTCTGCTTTGCTATGTGCTGCCATATAAACACTAAGTACGTGAGAGATAGTAAATTAAAGGCTTAACCACAGACACTCAACCCACCATCTACTGCTGCACACAAGAAGAAAAAAGAGATGGTTGCATACCTCTAATCTTCTTTTTCTACATATTAAAATAGGTTTTCTACCTACAGCAGTATTCTCACTCACAGATGCAGCCACTTTCATTTCCTTTTATGTTCTATCATTCCTCTACATTATTGATCCTTAATAATATCACTACTGGCACCAAACATATCTTACAATTATCTTTTATCCTGTTTCTATCAGGACAGCTCTCTGCCTGGGACTAACATCCAGTGGCCTATCTAAAAGTAACATCTCTCCTTTACAGATCCTTTTGTATAGATTTAGTTCTAAGAATGAGTGTAACACCATACTTCCCCAAACATTTCTGGATTTGCAAAGTTATCATTTCCTCTAATACAGGAAGAAAAAAGCCTAATAGCAAATAAGAAAACCAGCAGATTGTGAAGCTGCTCTAATAAAACAGGCTTCTTCTAGATATTGACAAATAAAAATAGATTCCAGAAAGGTAGGATAATGTGTCAGTCAGTTTTTCATCACTGTGACAAATACTTGATTAAAAAAAAATTTAAGGAAGAAAGATTTATTTTGAAATCTCATGGTATTGGAGGGGCCAGTCCACAGCTGGGTGACTCCACTGCTTACAGCCTGAGGTGAAGCCGAACATCATAGTGGAAATGGTGGCACAGGAAGGCTACTCAGCTGGTAGCAGCCAAAAAGGAGGGGTAACCCGCTTCCTCCAACCATGCCCCACCACCCACAGATTCTACCACTTCTTCTAGTCCATTCACCTGTCAATGGACTAATCCACTGATGAGGTCAGAGCCAACATGTTGCAATCACTTTCCAAAAGCCCTACCTCTAAACACTAACACACTAGGGACCAAGTCTTCAACACATGAGACTTGGGGATATATTACAGATCCAAACAATTACAGATAGAGTACTTAAAGTCCATTAGTAACTCACCTCATGTCACAACTACAGGAGTAGAGTTAATTATCAGATAACCAAATATGAAGACAAATAAGAAAAACTGACAACAGAGATAATGGATTTATAATGAGGAAACAGTATATAATATAAAGATGTTTTAAAACCATGTTTTTTTGTGTGTAAACAAAATTTTTTTAAAATTGGAGGGGAAAGCGCTTCATAATAATAAGTTCCACCAGCAAAATTTCTCGAAAAAATGTATTTTATTAAATGCTCATCTTCATCACAGTATGTAAAAGAAGAGATGTAAAGCAGGAAATGAGAGCTCCAGACCCCTGTTCCTACTTATCAAATAACCCAAGAATATTGGTATTATTATAATTTGGCAGATATGATTTTTCCATTCATGTTTTTACAAGGACAGAGAGAAATTAGAACCCTTGAATACTACTGGGAATATAAAATGATGTAAAAGCCCAAAATGAAAAACAAAGGGGAAGCTCCTCAAAATATTAAAAATAGAGGTATCATATGACTCAGCAACCCCACTTCTCAGATACAGCCAAAAAGAACTGAAAACAAAGACTCAGTGAGAGATCTGCACACCCATGCTCATAGCAGCATTATTCATAATAAACAATGGTAGAAACAACCAAAATGTTCATCAACAGATGAATGGATAAACAAAATGGTGTAGGTACACAAAATGGAACATTATTCAACCTTTAAAACAAGAAGATTCTGTTCACATGCCATGACATGCATGAACTTGAAGACATTACACTAAGTGAAATCACCAACCACAAAATAGCAAATACTATATGATTCCACTAACTAAAGTTGTGGAATGAACAGACATAGAAAATAGAATGGAGGTTACCACAGAATGGAGTGAGGGGAAAAGGGCCAGTTGTTGTATAATAAGTATAGTTCTAGTTTTGCAAGATGAAAAAGTTGTGGAAATCTGTTTCACAAGAATGTGAATATACTTAAAACCACTTAAGGGTATACTTAAAAATGGTTAAGAAGCCCAGCACAGTGGTGCATGCCTGTAATCCCAGTGGCTCAGGAGGCTGAGGCAGGAGGACTGCGAGTTCAAAGCCAGCCTCTCAGCAACAGTGAGGCACCAAGCAAATCAGTGAGACCCTATCTCTAAATAAAATACAAAATAGGGCTGGGGATGTGGCTCAGTGGTGGAGTGCCCCAGAATTCAATTCCCCCTCCACCCATCCCGCAAAATAAAGGTTAAGATAACAAATTTTATGTTAGGTGCTTTTTTTACCACAATAAAAAATACATTTAAAATATATCACTGCAAAAAGGAATAAAAGGGAGGAAGAGAAAAAGAGTTAAAATAAATATTCTCTGAGAGTAGTTTCCTTTCTGAAAGACCAATAACATATAAACTTAAAAATTTTTTTACATAAGTCAATTTATATGTTGGTTAATTGAAAAGTCTACAATTTCTAGTAGAGGGTTGTCAGCTAAAGCAGGTGAAAATAACTGGTAATGTATTCATAACATTTATGTTTGTGCAAAATATGTTTGTGCAAAATTTGTGCAAATAATAGTTATTTTGGATAAGATCTCTAATAATTGTTCTGTGATATACAAGATTCCTTTGCACTCTTACTAAAATTTCTTTTATGCCAACAAAAAGCTAGATTTAAGCTCTTCCCTCACAGATCTTAAAATATGTAAGAATTTACATGTAACAGGAAAAAAAAATAAACATATAGATACCCATTAGTCAAGATCCAATCAGGAAAAAGAGTTGACACCAGACAGTTCCATGGATGAACTTCAATAAGGAAAATTACTTTTAAGAATATTGGAAGAATTTAGGGGCTGGATTGTAGCCCAGTGGTAGAGTGCTTGCCTAGCATGCATGAGGCCCTTGGTTTGATCCTCAGCACCACATAAAAGTAAATAAATAGGGGCTGGGATTGTGGCTCAGCGGTAAAGCGCTTGCCTCGCATGTGTGAGGCACTAGGTTCGATCCTCAGCACCACATAAAAATAAAATAAAGATATTCTGTCCACCTACAACTAAACAATAAATATTAAAAAAAGATATGTTCCATGCTTGTATAATTACATCAAAATGGATTCTCCTGTCATGTACAACTAAAAAGAACCAATTAAAAATATCAATGTGCTGAAACAAAATACCAACCAATGTAGAAGTCTATTCAGGGAACATTTTTTTTAAATTTTTTTTATTTTTGGTACCAGAGATTGAACCGAGAGGTGCTTTAAACATTGAGCCACATGCTAAGCCTCTTTTTTTCTTTTTCTTTCTTGTTATTGTTGATGTTGTTTTGTTTATTTTTTGAGACAGTGACTCACTAAATTGCTCAGGTTGGCTTTTAACTTGTCATCCTTCTACCTCAACCTACGTGAGCTTTGGGATTACAAAGCATGTGCCACCTCACCCAGTGGAAAATTCTTCTTTTCAAGAACTAAAAGATGTTCCTGACAAACTACAACTACAAGAAATTGCCCCATATCAGATGTACACACTAAGGCAAACTCTAAACAGCAAACTATAAGCAGAAAGAATATGACTCTGTATTAAAGGTCATCAACATAGAAAAGACAAAAAAAAAGCAAATAGGATGGAAGGAAATGTAGATAAACCTAAACAAATATCAAATGCTTAATGTAGTAATATGTGAGGCTTAAAATTTTTCTACAAAATTAGAGTACCTAACAAGAAAGCTACACCTAGATATATAGTAAACTGCTAAAATTGAAAGACAGAAAATGTTTTAAAAAAAAGACAAAGAAAAAAATGCATGAACCTTTCAGAAGAGGAAAAAAATCTAATGGCTGCTTTCTTCCCAGAAACAACAGAGCCAGAAGAAAACAAAATGCCTCCCAGTAATAAAAAAAAAAAAATGAATAAATAGATAAACCTAATCTGGAAAAGTATTCTACAAAGATGAAGTTGGGGCGGGGAGGGGGGGGATGCCATAAAGATATTATGTTAGTCAGCTTTACATTGCTGTGACCAAAATACCTGACAATAATAATTTGGAGGAGGAAAAGTTTATTATGAGCTCATGGTTTCAGAGGTTTGGTCAAGGAATGTCCCACTCTATAGCTCTGGACCAGAGGTAAGGGCATGACCAAGGAAAGCTGTTCAGTTCATGACAGGTAGCAAAGAGAGTTTGACTACAAAGAACCACAGAAATAAAATGCCCAAGGGTATGCCACCAGTGATCTACTTCCTCCAGCCACATTCTATCTGCCTACAGTTAACACCCACCAATATATTCAAATTATTAATCTAGCAAAT
This sequence comes from Geosciurus inauris, assembly GCA_004024805.1. NCBI lineage: Eukaryota > Metazoa > Chordata > Mammalia > Rodentia > Sciuridae > Geosciurus > Geosciurus inauris. The sequence continues at coordinate 61,664 of PVHX01004681.1, forward strand.
GGATCAACTCAACAATTAAGTCATGGCTTTCATAATCTAATCATTTCACCTCTGAACATTCCTGCATTATCTCCCATGTGAGCTTTCAGGGAACATATCAAATCCAAAATACAAAATTTTGGGGAAAAAATATTTTAAAAGATGATTGTTTTTGCTAATAAAACAACCATAAAGGAAAAACTAAATCATGTTCTAAAAGAAGGAAAATAGTACTACATGGAAGGAAGAAAATAAAGGAAAGGAAAAGTAAAATAAACAGAACTAAATCAAAATGCCTACTGATTAAATGAAACAATAACAATGTCTTGGAGAACTTAAAATGTATACAGCATTAAAATATATCAAACAAACTGCATATAAAACATAAGGAGTAATAAGTAAATTCTCAATGTTCAAAAGTCCTTGCTTTGTCTAAAAAATCTATATCCATTTATATCAGATCATAATGCAGTGAATACAAATGTAAACTACAGTTTGGGTGATAATGGCATGTCAATATAAATTCACTGCTTGAAACAAAATTCTGGCATGGGATGCTGATAAAAAAGGCTTGTGGACCAGGATGCAAAGGTGATAATGGAAGTCAATACTTTCTTTCCACTCAGTTTTGCTATGAACCTAAAACTACTCCAATAAACCTGAAGTCTATTTAGAAAAAAAAAAAAAAAAACTATTACTGAATACAAAAATTTAAAAAAACTCCAGTGCATGTTATAACCTTTATAATAATCATATTGTGACAAAAGAGGAAAAAATAATTTAAACAAAAGTAAAGAAAAAACAGACTAAGATAAATACAGGAGGGATCGCTCCACTGTGTACCAGGCACACAGGAGACTAGAGAGGGACCCCCAAACGCCCAAGTGGAGAGGACCACAAGGCTGATATACCCCATCAACCAACATGTGGCTCCACCCAAACTGCCTCCATTATGAGAGACTACAACCAGGGTACAGCTCTCCCCACATGGTAATCGCCACTGCGGGACAACAAACAGGACCAGGAGGCAAATGCTCGGTGCAGCACCACTCGCCACAGCACAGCATCATCCAACAGGCCACCCAACGCCATCACACAGCCCATCCTTCCAGCCTCATCTCTGAAAGTGATTGCCTCCATCTTGGGACACCTCCACCACCACCTCCAATGCAGCCCCTGCCATCTTTAGTTCGGGCAGCCTCCATCTTAGAACACCAACTGGAGCCTGGAAGCTCGACATCAAGGTAGCTAGCTACATGCTTAATGCTACAGCTGCCACCAACTAGAGATCTGGCCAGTTCCATCTAGGGAAAACAACCAGGACCTGGAAGACCATCACCAAGGTCCCTGTGGGCCCAGTTGGACCAAAGGTATCCTGACTAGGTGTGTTAAAAGACACCATAGTATTACAGAGACAAAAAAGAGCCTTGCATGAGGTTACCACTTTCTCTTTTTTCTCCTACTAACAGCCATCTTTTGATTCCCTTTCACTCATCCCATAATCTAATATCTCTGTATTCTCACATCCTACCTCATAAATATCACATCCTACCCATGCTCTGCCCCCAGCCACTGTATTCTCACTGTCCACCATTAGAAACTATAAGCCCTTATGCAATCCTACTGGCTCTGCAGTAGATGATAACCAAACTCATCATTTCTGACTATAGTAATGAAACTCTAAATGTCTCAATAGGAGCTAATTGATTTATGGCTAAATATTGGTGGCATTGGGTGCTGTAACATTGATCTGCCCTTAAAGGTGAGATACAGGTAACCTGCAGGGACACTACAAAATTATAGGGTAGAAACTGTAATACCTTAGATCTGCACTGCAAGAAAGGAAAACACATAGACAACATGAAAAAACAAGGAAAGAAAGTGCACCACAAAAACCAAGATATTACAATAATAAAATCCATTCACAGTGCAGTTGACGAAATGTCAAGAGAAGTTCAGAATGCACATAATCAAAATGATCTGCAAATTAAAGAATCACATGAGCAAATACAAAAAAAAAGTTGATCGCTCCAATGAAAAGATAAGACAGCAAATATAGGCAACCATCGATCACACCTACCAAGTGACAAGGGAGCAAATACAGGTAGCAAAAGATTATAACAAGAAAGAGAGAGAGATTCTGAAGAGGAAAAAAACAAAAACAAAAACCCAGAAACCCTTGAAATGAAGAAAACAATAAACCAAATAAAAAATTCAATAGAAACCATCACCAGAAGACTAGAGCACTTGGAAGACAGAACCTCGGATAACAAAGACAAAATATATAATCTTGAAAATAAAGTTGACCACACAGTGAAGATAGTAAGAAACCATGAAGAGAACATACAAGAATTATGGGATAGCATCAAAAGCCCAAACCTAAGATTTACCGGGATTGAGAAAGGCACAGAGATTCAAACCAAAGCAATGCACAATCTCTTCAATCAAATAATATCAGAAAATTTCCCAAACATGAAAAATGAATTGGAAAAATTGAATAAAAGAGATCAAATTACAAGAGGCTTACAAGATACAAAATGCACAAAATTGTGACAGACCTACAACAAGACACATTATAATGAAAATACATAGCATACAGAAGGATAAAATCTTAAGGTTTTTTAAGATTCTATCCAAGAATAGAATCTTAAAGGTTGTAAGAGAAAGAAATCAGATTACATATGGGGGAGACCAATTCAGATCTCAGCAGATTTTTCAATCCAGACCCTCAAAACCAGGAGATCCTGGAGCAACATATAACAAGCTCTGAAAGAAAATGGATGCCAACCAAGAATCTTATATCCAGCAAAATTACGCTTCAGATTAGATGATGAAATAAAAACCTTCCCTGATGAACAAAAGTTGAAAGAATTTACACCAAGAAAGCCTGCATTAGAGAGCATTCTCAGCAAAATATTCCATGAGGAAGAAATCAAAAACAACAATGAAAATCAGCAAAGAGAGGAACTACACTAAAGGAAAGATCAATCAAAGGAGAAATCAAGTCAAGATAAAAACCAAAAAGAAACCAAAATGACCGAGAATACAAACCATACTTCAATAATAATCCTGAATGTTAATGGCCTAAACTTATCAAATAAAAGACAGATCAACAGAGTGAATTTTTAAAAATACCTAACAATATGCTGCCTTCAAGAGACTCATCTCACAGAAAAAGACATCCACAGACTGAAAGTGAAAGGGTGGGGAAAACTATATTATTCACATGGACCATGTAAAAAGCAGGGGTTTCCATCCTCATATCAGATGAAGTGGACTTCAAACCAAAGTTATTGAACAGGGATAAAGAAGTATATTTCATACTGCTTAACAGAGTTGTACATCAACAAGACATAACAACTGTAAATATCTATGCACCAAACAATGGGGTATCCACATATATCAAGAACACCCTTATCAACTAAAAGAATCAAACAGATCACAACACAATAATACCAGGTGACTTTAACACACTTCTATCACCACTGAATAGATCTTCCTCCACCCTCAAAAAAAAAAAAAAAAACTCAGTAGAACTCAATAATCATTAATGTAGACTTAACAGACATATACAGAATATTTCATCCATCAGCAAGTGAATACACTTTTTTCTCAGCAGCACATGGATCCTTCTCCAAAACAGACCATATGTTATGCCACAAAGCAAGTCTTAGCAAATACAAAAAAATAGAGATACTATCCTGCATTCTATCTGACCATAATGGAATGACATTAGAAATCAATGATACAATAAAAAACAGAAGCTACTCCAAGACCTGGAGACTAAATAATACGCAACTGAATGATGCATAGGTAACAAATGACATAGGGAAGAAACAAAAAAAATTTTATAGGTAAATGAGAACTCTGGTACAACATATCAAAATCCCAGGGACAATATGAAGGTAGTGCTAAAAGGAAAGTTCATTGCATTAAGCTCATTCATTAAAAGAATAGAAAGTCAACAAATAAACAATCTGACATTACATCTCAAAGGCCTAGAAAAAGAACAACAAACCAACACTAACAGTAGAAGACAGGAAATAATTAAAATCAAGGCTGAAATCAATGAAATTGAAACGAAAGAAACAATTCAAAACATTGACAAAACAAAACTCTGGTTCTATGAAAAAATAAATAAAATTGGCGAACCCTTAGCCACCCTAATGAAAAAAAAAACTCAAGTTACTAAAATTTGTAATAAAAAATGAATATCACAGACACTATTGAAATACAAGGGACAACTAGAAACTATTTTGAAAATTTATACTCTAGTAAAATAGAAAATCTTGAAGACACTGACAAATTTCTAGGGGCATATGATCAAGTCCTACTGAGTCAGGAGGACAAACACAATTTAAAAAGATCAATTTTAAGCAAGGAAACAGAAGATGCCATCAAAAGCCTACCAACCAAGAAAAGCCCACGACCAGACTGATTCACAGCTGAGTTCTATAAGACCTACAAAGAAGAATTAATACCAATACTCCTCAAATTATTTAATGAAATAGAAAAGGAGGAAACCCTACCAAACTCATTCTATGAGGCTACTATCACCCTGATTCCAAAACCAGGCAAAGACATATCAAGGAAAAAAAAACTTCAGACAAATATGCCTGATGAACATAGATGCAAAAATTCTCAAAAACTCTGGCAAATTGCATACAAAGATGTACTTAAAAAAAAAAAAGTGCACCATGATTAAGTGGGCTTCATTCCAGGGATGCAAGGTGGGTTCAACATATGTGAATCAATAAATGTAATTCATCACATCAATAGACTTATAGATAAGAATCATATGATTATCTCAATTGATGCAGAGAAAGCCTTTGACAAAATACAGCACCTTTTCATGTTCAAAACACTAGAAAAACTAGGGATAGTTGGAACATATCTCAACATTGCAAAAGCTATAGATGGTAAATCCAAGGCCAATATCATTCTAAACAGAGAAAAATTAGAAGCATTCCCTCTAAAAAAGGGAACAAGACAGGGGATGCCCTCTTTCACCACTTCTATTCAAAATAGTCCTTGAAACTGTAGCCAGAGTAATTAGATGAAAGAAATTAAAGGGAAATGAACAGGAAAAGAAGAACTCAAACTATCATTATTTGCCAATGACATGATTCTATACTTAGAGGATCCAAAAAACTCCACCAGGAAACTTCTAGAATAAATGAATTCATCAAAGTAGCAGGATATAAAATCAAATGCACTTCTGTACATCAGGGATGAATCCTCTGAAAAATAAATTAGGAAAACTACCCCATTCACAATAGCATCAAAAGAACTAAAATAAAATACTTGGGAATCAATTTAACAAAAGAGGTGAAAGACTTCTTCAAAGAAAACTACAGAACACTAAAGAAATAAATTGAAGAAGACCTTAGAAGATGGAAAGATCTCCCATGCTCCTGGATAGGCAGAATTAATATTATCAAACGTCTATACTACTCAAAGCACTATACAGATTCAATGCAATTCCAATGAAAATCCCACCATCATTCCTTATAGAAATAGAAAAAGCAATCATCACATTCATTTGGAAAAATAAGAGACCCAGAACAGCCAAAACAATCCTTAGCAAAAACAGTGAAGCAGGAGGCCTCACAATACCAGACATTAAACTACTATAAAACTGTAGTAACAAAAACGGCATGGTATTAGCACCAAAATAGACATGTAGACCAATGGTATAGAATAGAAGACACAGAGACAAACCCATATAAATACAGTTATCTCATACTAGACAAAGGTGCCAAAAACATACACTGGAGAAAAGATAACCTTTTCAACAAATGGTGCTGCGAAAACTGGAAATCGATACACAGCAAAATCAAACTAAACCTGTATCTCTAACCATGCACAAAACTCAAAGTGGATTAAGGACCTAGATATTAGACCAGAGACATTGCACCTAATAGAGGAAAAAGTAGGCCCAAATACTCATCATGTCATATTAGGCCCTCACTTCCTTAACAAGACTCCTAAAGCATAAGAAATAAAAACAAGAATCAATAAATGGGATAGATTCAAACTAAAAACCTTCTTCTCAGCAAAAGAAATGATCAATGAGGTGAAGACAGAGTCCACATTTTGGGAGCAAATTTTTGCCATGCACACAACAGATAGAGCATTAATCTCCAAGATATATAAAGAACTCAAAAACCTTAGCACCAAAAATAAATAAATAAATAACCCAATCAATAAATGGGCTAAGGAGCTGAACAGACACTTCTCAGAAGAAGATATACAATCAATCAACAGACATATGAAAAAACGTTCAACATCTCTAGCAATTAGAGAAATGCAAATCAAAAAAAAACTAAGACTTCATCTCACTCCAGTCAGAATGGCAGTATTCAAGAATAAAAGCAACAATAAGTGCTGGTGAGGATGTGGGGGAAAAGGCACACTCATACATTGCTGGTGGGACTGCAAGTTGGTGCAACCAATCTGGATAGCAGTATGGAGATTCCTTAGAAAACTCGTAATGGAACTACCATTTGACCAAGCTATCCCACTCCTTGATCTATACCCAAAAGACTTAAAAACAACATACTACAGTGATGCAGCCACTTCAATGTTTATAACAGCTCAATTCACAATAGCTAAACTGTGGAACCAACCTAGATGCCCTTCAATAGATGAATAGATAAAGAAACTGTAGTATAAATACACAGTGGAATATTACTCATCATTAGAAGAGAAAAAAATTATGGCATTTGCAGGTAAATGGATGAAGCTGGAGAACATCATGCTAAATGAAGTAAGCCAATCCCAAAGAATTCAGCCTTTGGGCTGAATGTCTTCTCTGATCAGTGGATGCTGATACATAATGGGGGTGGGGGTGGGGAGCATGGAAGAAATGGAGGAACTTTAGATAGGGCAAAGGGGGGACGAGGGGAAGGGATGGGGTACAGGAGTAGCAAAGATGGTGGAATGAGATGGTCATCACTATCCTAAGTACATGTATGAAGACACAAATGGTGTGACTCTATCTTGTTTACAACAAGAGAAATGGAAAATTGTGCTTCATATGTGTACTATGACTTAAAATGCATTCTTCTGTTTTAAAAAATAAAAATAAATTTTAAAACTATGCACAAACAAAAAAAGAATCAAGGACACACAAATTAAATCCACAATAAAATGCCTCTATGCTTAAAAGAATGGATAAAAAATTAAATGGATGGCAAGGACTGGCAAGAATATAGAGCAACTCTTAGCCCTTAACTCTGACCATGAATGAAAAAGAAATAGGTTGTACTGACAACCACTTTTGTGAAAAGGTAGTGGGCAGGGTGGTATAACCACAGGGTATATATGGGGGAAAGGGAGGTAAAGGAAGGAGCACTCCTGCATGGAGCTTTATTCTAAAATCAAGGCAGATAATTGAACCAAAAAACACTGAAGTGTCTGTTGTTTACTGGGCCAGAATATACAAAACACGCATTCTTTTTTTTCTTTTATTTGTTCAATGAGATCTTACAGTTTTGCTTTCACAGCATTATCTACTTTGAATTACTAACATAATGTGCTATAAACTATAAACTGATTCACCCCCAACTAAGCAGATTTAGAGCTTAACTTCAGTAGTGCTGTCTCCAATCGGCTGCCACCTTCAACACATTCCACAGGAGGAAAAAAGGCATGTGTACCAGAGTAAGTAAGAAAGAATCAGCTGCTCAGAATTAAAGGCAGTCAAAGGCAACGCCTCATCTCAACAGACCATTTCCCTTCCAGGGCATACTGTATTCCTGAGCGGAAACATCAGTAAACCAAAAAACTACCCACACACCCTTTTCTTTTTTTCCTATTCCACTTATTTCTTCTAAATCTGGGCAGCTATATTGCATCCTGTTCCTGAGCTGCCAATTACTGACAAGCCAAGAGCCAGCATTTCAGTTGTTTAAATCTCCTGAGCCAAACTGCTTTTGCAAGTGGGTAAAATAAGTATTGTCCTAAATCAGAAAAGCATTATTAGTAGTTTCAAAGGAAATCACGAGGTCACTAAAAATAATGATGGTGCTATAGTTTGAATACTGAATGTCTCCAAAGGCCCATGGCATGGTCCAGGGGTGGCACTATTGGGAAGTAGTAAAACCAATGACAGGTGGGGCATAGTGGGAGGTCCTAAAGGGTATTGTTGGCACTCCGGCCCCTTCCACTCTCTCTTTGCTCCCAGCTCAAAATCAGGTATGCTCTGCCATATGCTCCCACCGTGATATGCTGCCTTAAGACAGGCGCAAAGCAAAAGGCGCCAACTGATCAATGACTGGAACCTCCAAAGCTATGAATCAAATTAAAATTCTCTTAATGAGTTTATTATCACATTTCACCATTGTGATAGCAGCTAATACAAATGGTTTGATAATTAAAGTCCAGCATGCAGGTCCCATCCAAACATTGGTGTCTTTCTATGTGCCATGAGCTGGCAAAAGATAACTAAATCCAGATCACAGAGATCTAAATTAAATAAAATCTGTTAACTCTCTCCTTATGATTCCCAGAGTGTCATTTCAGATGAAAGGACAATGGAAAAAAAAGGAGAAAAGGGTTGTTCTTGTAAATTTTCTGATAGTCATCAGATCAATTCAAATTGACCAACAGATCAATTCAGATAGGCAATCTCAGCAACCACTACATTCTTTAGGAAACATTTCCCAAGTTTTACCAACCTACCTTTTATCTGAATACAATTTGTTACTATTCATCAAATAGATGAGCTATTATAGATTATGGCATCTTTCAGAGCTCAAAATCTTGTTTACCAACTCCAATGGTTTCGCATCTCTCTCTCACACTGTCACACAGTCACACTCACACACACCCCTAAAACTAAGGAATACATAAAGAAAACTTTAAAACATAGAGAGCTTATCCCTGTAAAAATATTACTGAAATAACACAAATTTCACTCAATTAACTTTAAGTTGCAATAGTAATAACAACAGAACTTTTTTGTAACCTCAACAAAATAAAAAACTCCATCTGGATGAAAATAAACAAAACATTTGTGTAAAAGAGTATGACAAAAATACATTTATCCCATTACATTTAGCTATATATTATAAAATAAAGAAACCCATTTGAAGGTAGTTCAAGAATACATTTGTTTATGGTGGTACTGGGAATTAAACACAGATCTGTGAACATGCTAGGCAAGTACATTCCTACTCACCTCAAGAATAGATTTTTAAAAACCAAAAAGAACAAAAGAATCCTAATCCCCAAACAAACCATGCTACGTGGTATATAAGCAGGGAGGGGTAGGAATAAAACATTTTGCTAAAAGTGACATTTTGAGTCAGTAGAAAAAGAAAGGGTTGTTTAAAAAAAAACTTTGAATAACTGAGATTAACAACTGATTAACTGAGAAAAGGGTACACTAAATCACTATTTATACCATAATAGACCCTGGGTATTAATGACTTAAATGTGAAAAATCTGAAAATACAGCAATGCTAGGAGAAATACGTGTCTTTTTATCTGGTCTTCCAGCAAAGAAACTCTATTTAAGCATTTTAACAGTAAATATATTGATACATATAAATATATGTATGTACATATTTATTCATTGTGTTCTTGGATGTCACATTTTTTTTATGTAGTTAAATCTGTTTTAACTACAGATTTAATCATTTAACTATCTGATTAATTAACATATTTAACTACATAAAAATAAAAAGTGACATCGATGAACAAATAAATTTAAAGACAAATGACAAAATGGGGTGAGAGGATAGTAACACATACATGATAATTTAAAAATAAAAGAGTCCATACCTTTAATAGAAATTCACTAAATTGTGTAAATGAAAAAAAATGGACAAGGATTATAAACCTATGGCTCATAAAGGAATATGAATGACCAATATTTAAAATACCAAGTAAATATAAATGACTGATACAAACTATGGAGGAGAAAAAAATAAAAACCAAAGAAATAAAAATTAAAACATAACATGCCTGTTTATTAGACTAGGAAATAAAAACTAGATATAGAGGTAAATGAGAATATCTAAAATTACTAAGAACTAAAAGAAAATGTTTTTTTATATAGTTAGGAATGAAAATAGATACAATTTTTCATAAGATTACTTTATAAAAACATCAAAAGCAGCCGGGCGTGGTGGCGCACGCCTGTAATCCCAGCACGTTGGAGGCTGAGACAGGAGACTGGTGAGTTCAAAGCCAGTCTCAGCAAAGGCGAGGCACTAAGCAACTCAGTGAGACCCTGTCTCTACATAAAACACAAAATAGGGCTGGGGATGTGGCTCAGTGGTCGAGTGCCCCTGAGTTCAATCCCCAGTACTAAAAAAATAAATAAATAAAAAATTAAAAAACTAAAAACATCAAAAGCATTCAAAAGTATCAAGGAAGGGGATCCTTTAAGCCAGCAAATCTATTCTTAATTATCCAAGGAAATAATTAGAGATTTCTTTTACATGTTTTTTCCTACAAGTACATTCTCAATAGAGTTTATATTATAAAACACCAAAACAAACTAAAATGTACAATAATTGGACACTGGTTGAATAGTATGGGGGGGAGGGGCATTAAAACTCAAACTTTATCAAAATATTTTGAAAAATATTTGAAGAAGTACTAAAACTAATTTATGAAAGAATTATAGCTGGGCTTGGAATGACACGCGCCTGTACTCCCAGTAGCTCAGGAGGGTGAGGAAGGAGGAGGTTGAGTTCAAAGCCAGCCTCAGCAAAAGTGAGGGGCTAAGCAACTCAGTGAGATCCTGTCTCTAAATAAATACAAAACAGGGATGGGGATGTGGTTCAGTCGTCAAGTGCCCCCTGAGTTCAATCCTCAGTACCAAAAAAGAAAAGAAAAGATGAGCTAAAATTATCTCTTTGAAGATGACATGATCTTACATTTAAGTCCCAAAAAACTCCACCACAAAACCTCTAGAATTCATAAATGAATTCAGCAGAGTAGCAAGATATAAAATTAACATCCATAAATCAATTGTGTTCTTATACACCAAAAATGAAACACCCATGAATCTGAAATTAGGAAAATTAGATTCACAAGTCTCCAAAAATAAAATAAAATACTTGAGAATCAATCTAACAAATAAGTGAAAGATCTCTACAATGAAAACTACAGAACAGTAAAGAAAGAAATTGAAGAAGACCTCAGAAGATGGAAAGGTGTCCCACATTCTTGTATATGTAGAATAATGTCAAAATGGCCATACTATCAAAGGCGCTATACAGATTTAATGGAATTCCTATTAACATTCCAATGGTGTTCTTCATAGAAATATAAGCAGTCATGAAATTCATCTGGAAAACTAAGAGGCCAGAATAGCCAAAACAATCCTTAGAAAAGTTAACCAAGAGGCATCATAATATAAGACCTTAAATTAGACTACTGAGCTATAGTCACAAAAACAGCATGGTATTGGCACCAAAACAGACATGAAGACCAATGGAATAGAAGAAACAGAGACAAACCCACATAAATATAGTTATTTCATACTAGATGTTATAGTCTGGATGTGAGTATCCCCCAAAAGCTCATGTATGAGACAATGCAAGAAGGTTTAGATGAGAAACGATTGTGCTATGAGAACCTAAACCCAATCAGTTAATTAATCCTCTGATGGGATTAATTGTGTGGTCACTTAAGGTGGGCAGGGTATGGCTGGAGGAGGTGTCATTGGGGGGGGTGTAACTTTGGGGTATGAATTTTGTATCTGAGACGGCGAATCCAAGATGGAGGCTCAGATGGATGCTGCGTTCCTAGACTCTCCAGGAGCAGAGATTAAAGTAATGGGACTACCGTTTCTCTGCAAGTTATTAGAGGACCCCCGACAACTGCTTCCACACAGGAATTCCAGTCGCATACCAGCATGGGTCACCAGGCCACAGCGTTTGCACAGGACCTGGCCAATCGCCCATGCAGGACCTACCTGCTCCAGCACCCACATACTGCATAGGACCTTGGATCACCCACCCACATAGGACCCCTAGCCTAGCTCCCACATGGGACCCCCGGCTCCTATTTAGGAACCCTGGCTGCTGCTCCTGTGTGGACCTCCATCTACCAACGTAGAACTCCCCCGTTCATGCTACACCTGGGGACACTGGACAGGACAGAAGTCAACCTTCTACTTCCGCAAAGCACACCCCAAAGCAGAATCTCCAAACACATCAAACGCCCAGCCTGGCCCTACACCCTATCTCTGAAAGCAGACCCCTCCATTTGGGGACTCCTTCATCGCCATCTTGGACCTGAGTGGAGAGATACTAGGAAACAGACAATGCCACCTACTGGATGAGAAGGGAAGCAAGCCTTTTTATTTACCTTGATACTATTTTTTTCCTTCTATTATCCCTATTTTTTTTCTTTTCTTCCTTTCCTTTTCTTTTCTTTCTCTCACTCTTTTTCTGCACTCACATCCCCAACCTTTTTGAAACCCAGTATTTTTTTATGTATTAGGCTACTGAGGAGTGGGATATCTGACTAGCATATTACAGTTGTATTATATAGTCTCATATCTTCTATCTTTACATGTTTTATTTTTCTTCATTTTTATGTTTTCTTGTTTGTTATACTCTATTTTCTTCCTACTTACTTGTCTTCCCCAAATCTCTTTCTCTCTTTTCTACTACTAGCTTTTTTTTGATTACTCTTTCACACTTTCTAAGATCAAATAACTCTATATCTTCACTTCCTACCTCCCTAAGATCTCATCCTACACCCCATTCCAGCTTCTCTTTAGTCCACCAGCAGAAACTGTAGACACTTTTGCAAATGTACTGTTTATACAGTAGATAGTAATTGAACTCACAATTTCTGAATATTGTGACAAAGCCATAAATGTCCTATTAGGAGCTACTTGGTCTAAACTTATCTGTTGTTTGTATTGAGATCTGTTAATACTGGTTTCCCCCTTAAACCAGAGGTATTGGAACCCTATAGAGGACCTATAAGCCTATAGGATAAAGACTATGGACTGACCATGCACACGCAGAGGAGGAAACCAACCAAGCACCACACTGCACCCCCCCCCATCTACCAACCAGTGGCTGTCCCTGCAACTGGTGGCTGTCCCTGTCTACTTCCATCTACAGTCAACAGACAGAATCGGAAAGATCATCCCTGAGATCCCTGCGGGCCTGGCTATACCAGAGGTGAGGTATTGGTAACTGGCAGGAACACTACAAGACTATAGGGTAGAACTGTAATACCTCAGATTGGCACTGCTAGAAAGGAAGACA